>RJWT010023968.1:0-16645 GCA_004365215.1 Cuniculus paca | reverse complement strand
GCTTTTTTCTGGGTTCCTGTTGCATGGAGTATTGTTTTCCATCCTTTGACTTTCAGTCTATGAATTTCCTTTTGGGTTAGATGGGTTTCTTGTAGACAGCATATGGTAGGATGTTGTTTCTTGATCCATTCTGCCAGTCTGTTTCTTTTGATTGGTGAATTGAGGCCATTTACATTAATGGTTATAACTGATATATACTAGTTTGTTTTAGTCATGTTATCTTTCTGTGGTGGTTTCTTTACCTTTTCCCTCTACTTAATTGTTTGCCCTGCATGGTGTTCTTCTGTTGATGTTTTTGATGTCGTACTACTTTCATGTCTATCTAGAGTATCTTTCAGTATTCTTTGCAGGATTGGTTTGGTGGTCATGAAGTTCTTCAGCTGCTCTTTGTCATGGAAGTATCTTATTTCTCCATCAAATTTGAAGGATAGTTTCGCAGGGTACATCAGTCTGGGTTGGAAGTTGTTTTCCTTTAGGACTTGAAATACTTCACTCCATGCTCTTCTTGACTTCAACCATTTTGAAGAAGGCAAGAGACACTAGGGTAGCCTTTGTTAATCTCCTGTTGTTATGTTTTGAAGACCTATATTGCTTGCAGTGTTCTGTTCTGAAATGCTATGTTGTGTTTGACTCTATTCTGTTTTGTTTTGTTTTGTTTTGTTTTGTTCTATTCTCTTTAAAATAAAAAAAATACTTCCTCAAACCCAAAACTGTAATATAAGTCCAATACTCTAGACTGAAAGATGTGTAAATTTATATTATGGATAGTTCTAGGGTTGAGTCCCTAAAAACACATTCCTTACCATGCTATATACCATGTTCTTTATTTATAATCTGGTCCCATTAACCTTGTAATCAAGACAACTCAAGAGTGCACCTTTGTGTGTGTCTCAAAAAGAGCTCAAGTGAAACTAATTTCCATTTTCGTGTCTTGAAAAGGCCTATGAAGGCAAAACTTGATTATTCGTCCTTTGAAAATTACATAGTCAACCACCCTCTGAAATCCTACTAGTAGGAAAAGAACAATTGCGGAGTAAATCGTGTCATAAATATTTTTGTCTGCCACAATATACCAGGAAAGAATTTCACCCTGCATCCATCTAGTGAGAGATGACCATGTGCTTCACAGCGAGTTTTAGCAACAATGAAATTCCCCATCCTTACCATTACATTTGTAGTGTATAAGGGAGGTGTATGTCTTAAAGAATGAAAGTTATAAATCGAACTTCAAGCTGTTAATCAGTATGTTTTTCCCAGTGGTAAGATAAAAAATGCTTTATAATTGGGTCTTCGAATGGGAAATGTGGAGGTGGTGCCAACTCGTAGCATTTGCTGACTTATGTGGGTAAATATTCCCAGCATTGCTAATTTCAAGCAACCAACTTGATTCCACTGAACAAGGGAGTAGAGAAGAGATACAGTCAGTCCCCCAGGAGTATGTGAACTGGCTCCTGTACACCACTGAATCCATTTTCCTTCCTTCATGCATAGACCTGATGTGACTTATAAGGCTAGGATCAATTTACAGGTCTTGGGCTCCTGAAAATTCTACTAGCCAAACTGAATTCCTTCTAAAACTGGACTCTGGCAACAAGCTTTAGCCCCAGACCCAAGCTGCCCCTTTCCCCCCACCTTGGATACACTGTATATGACTAAGGATACTGACTTACTGACCATCCTGATACACCTCTAAGCTCATTTCACACTAACCCTATTCAGGCCATCTCTTGTCCACTTCTAGGGAACTGTTGGAAAAGCCACACAGAGAATCTGAAGTAAGAGTGTCTTCCTCACATCCATGCTGCTGGGACAAAAGTACTTAAAACTCACAATTTAAAAAGAGGAGAAGTTTAGTTTCATTAGTTTTAGAGCACTTAGTTCATAGCTGAGTGGCTCTGAAGCAGGATGGGTAGGATTGAAGGGTCTGGTGGAGAAAATCTGCTCATGTCATGGCAGTCAGGAAATGGAGAGAAAAGGGGCAAGACAGAAAGGGAGATATACCTTTCCAGTTACCCCACCCCCACCCCAGTGAGCTGCCTCTTCCAACCAAACCTACCTCCTAACGATGAACACTGAAGTCTTCAGTGGATTAATCCACTGGTGAATATACCACCATCATGATCCAATGACCTGAAAACCTTACTTCTGAACACATGAGGCTTCAGGGGTGCATTAGATCAAAATCAGTGGGACCACTTGGGCAGAAGATACAAGGATATGAAGTATCTATGAATGTTGGACGAGGACATAGTGCTACATGGGCTTTGTATGGTCATGTTCACCAGGCTATGTGGATGTCCCAGTCCATGCAAGACAATAAACCCAATCTCAGCCAGAGAAGAGGTCTCTACGGATAGGAAATGAGCTCAAGGTCCTCCTTGCCTAATGCTAAGGTGAAGGCTTAATGCTGAGACTGAGGTTCTCAGGTCAGGGTTCTCAGTTATTACTCTACAGGTCTCCAAATAAAATTGGCCTTGGTAATATATGTTAGTGAACCCAAAAATACCCAGTTCTGAGTCATCGTCGAGTTAAAAGGGAAGCAGAATCAATCTGCATGGAGTCCTTTAGCATGGTACAGCAGAGTCTGTGACAAGAAATACCCAACTATTTCAAAGAAGCTATTTCTGACCTTGAGAATAATGTGTTGCACCCTAGACGGCTCTATCCCTCCAATCTCAGCCTCACTGTTTCAACTTTGTTCGTTTCTGAAATCCCTACGAGTGCCAGGCTACTTCTCAACACTCTGCCTGTGTTTGAGCTGCTGTCCCACTTTTCAGCTCCTGTCCTGCCCCATGCCACACCTCTGCCTGGGCCTTGTCATTCAGCTTTTAAGCATCATGTAGGTTGCATCCCAAAACTTCTCAACTCTTTGGACAAATTATTTTAAGCCACAGAATACTAACCATAGTTCTAAAGACTTCAACTATAAACCACAAAGGGGAAATTTCCCATTTTACGTTTCTAAAAAGTCAACACTATCAGTTTTACAATTCAAACAATCATCACCATTGTTGTTGTACCCTTATGTTTCTATCTTTTCCATTAGACAGGTTCTAGGTTCTTGGGGAAACATCATCTATCACACTAATTTTATACGTTTGGCATTTATCAGTGTCTGGTATTTTGCAGGATCAAAAGCTTCTTATCAAGTGAATTAATACATAAATTTTCAAACAAAATTAATATAGAAGGAGGAAAGCATGAAAGAAATGAAGGGGTAAATACATAGAGGGGAGAAAATGGAATATACTAATAATGAATGAATGAAAAGCATCTAAAATGATTTGTTATAGTGGAATGAATAATTACCACAAGGGCTTTTATAAAGTGTCAGGAATATCTTATTCTTAAGATGCAAGTGAATTTGGATTTGCAGTCTTCTACATCTTTATGTTAATAATCAGGAAAGCATTAAACAATGCGAAGGCATGTAGCCAGGATGCTTTCATCATGATTTGGTGATGACAGTGAAACAAAGTTAGTTATGGTATGTGTGTAGGCTGGTGGACAAAATTCCAAATGGCCACAGATTATGATTCATGGTGCCTCATTTTGTAAAAACTCTACTGATGAAAATACAAGGTGTTACACTGAAAACATAAAAACTGAGAGTTCACTTGCAACCATTAAAAATAATTACAATCATGTCAGAGTATGTCTTGTTGGTATTTCTGTTTTGAAAAGATGATGCTTGGTGTGTTAGTGCTGACAAACTAATGACTTTGCAGAGGTTTGGCAGTGTGAGAACTTAGACTGATAAGGAACTGACAAAGCTGGAAGCTTTGTCACACACTAATTGCTCAGACAAAGCCATGAGATGTGAAAGTCTTAGTGCAGGTACTGACTCTCCATTTCTCCACAATGAAAGCATATTTATTGTTGATACTTTAAAATGATAAATATACAATGCTCTCATAAAAATCAACAAAATATTTTTGTGAAGTTCTTATATTTTCCTAGCACATACAGCATATGTGTATGCACAACGTATATATAGATACATAGATATAGATATAAATATGGATATATTTATTAATAAGAAGGTGGGATGCTGTGGGCTGAACTTTGGCTCACTAATGACTTCATGATTTGTTTTGTGGTGGCTCCATGAAAACACTGCAGTGCTTTGAATTTAAGATACAGCACATGAGAGCTACTTCATTTGGTTGCAGGAACTTAGGGTGGTATTCTTGGTTTGGGGAAAGATTTTGGAGGCACCCTAAGAAATATCAAGGACTTACTTGTTTAGAAGATTGAGAAGCTGTTTAAGGAGAGTTTTCTCATCTATATGTTTTTTTCTTTTCTAAAAGATAGTATGCTATTTCAAGGCTACAGACATGTCACATATTTCAGGTATAATAAAAGAACTCATCCAATTAAGTACTTTGCAACCTTTTACTCCCTGTCATTCATATTTTAATGATCAACCAGGCATGCAGTTTTCCACACTGTGTGTTATTATCAATCATCACTATAAAATACCATCACTAAAATAGTCTAAGAACTACTCCACAGATGGATCGAGAGAGCTTGGTTACTAATATGTGACCAGCCTATTTCTGTGAGGCCCCACATGAGTAATATAAATGCCACAAAGACATGCAGCCCAGTGTGGGGGAAAACTTTCCATAGTCAGCTTTTCTTGGTTTATAAGAGTGCCTCAGTTTGAGAACAGCTTCAACCCTGAGAGTAACTTCCCAGCATCTATTAAGCTGTGAGATGGGTATCCTTGTCTTCCTTTCCTTCTTGAAGGCACCCATTTATGCTTATTTCTATCCTTCAATTGAGGGATTGATAGACGAATTTAAAAACATCACTTGGTTTTCCATCCTTTCCCTTTGTAGCAGTCATGGATTCACTTCTGGTGCCAGATTGAGTCCAGGGCAATTTTAAAGTCTAATAAAGCAAGGAAAATTTCTTCTCCCGGTTGAACATTTTTTTGCATGTTTGCTAATATGCAGCAATCGAGGGAGAGATGAAGTCTGTGACTCATTTTTAAGGGAGGTATCCAATTTGGATTTTATGGATGTTGCTGTCAGTGGTCCGACATTGCTTTATTCTTTCACCAAGGATGCAGCGTCAGGGTTTACTGCTGTTGCTGCTAACGTAGATCTCTCGCTGTTTGGGTTGAGAACATTTCCGTTTTTATGTATTAGAGTAATTAGCCCTCCTGACCATATCTCAGGAAGTGTCTGGATTGGAGGATTAGGATAAACATCTTCAGTCAGGCTTTCTGAGTGTGATCAATGTGGGGTGTTAGCATTTCATTTGATGTGTTTTTATCAAGGCTATGGGGTTTCCTAGCACTTCCTTTGAAGGGGCTCTCTTTCATTTCTGGAATCACTGGGGCTAGACTTAAAGGACTGGGACAAAGTTAAAGATACTTTTGCAAACAATTTATATGTGTGAGGCCCGGCCTCATGTAAATTTCTCACTGAGTAGATCCTCAGCACCCAGACATATGTGTGAACTCTATTTTTCCTTTGTTTCCACAGAACTACTACTTTTAGAGACTCTAAGAAGCAGTTCATCAAGCAGTTCTTATGCATGTCTTTTTAAAAATAAGCCTTATTTTTTACAGTAATTTTAAGCTCATAAAAAGACTCAACATACGATACAAGGTTTTCCATATATCTCCTGTCTTCATGTATATATTGTTCCCCACACTATAAAGTCTTCTACTAAAAATAAATCAACAAATATGGTGAATGTCTAAATTCTTTAAAGACACATTGCAACTAATCCACCCTTAGAATACTTGCCCTTGCGTCCAACATTATTCTTGCCATTTTTTCAAGTAATTCTGGGGGTCTTCTTTCACCAATGCCTTCATTTGTGTTATGTCTGCCTCCATGTCCTCTATTGATTTCAAACTTTTACCTTCCTTTCATGGTCATGTTGACTTTAGGGAAAACAAAAGTTGCTTGGTGCCAGATCCACTGAATAATATGGAAAAGAATATTTCTATGAGCCTGCCTTTTCATTGGATGGCACTCTGCAGCAGCATTTACTGTAATTTTTATCACATCTGGTAAATACACTCACGAAAGAGGATTTCCAGAACTGCTTCTGAAAGTGGCAAGAAAGAGGTAGTATTCTGAGGGGGATTCATAGAAATGTGCATTTTACTGTAATACTTTTTTAAAATTTAAACATTAACTGCATATTTTGATCACACTGCTGCATCTATTAGACTCATTGAATCTGTATCAGTGATGGTGAAAACTTCAGAACTTTCAATGATAAACAGTCAGCTGCAGCACGTATGCCATAGGATTGCTTGCCAACACTGACCTATATAAACACTTAATTATCACATATAATCTACAGTTCACTTAGCATTCACCTTTGATGTGTATGTGTCAGGGAATTGGACAAATGTGTAATGATATGTACCCACCATTATAGTTTCATACAGTTTTGATTACAGCCTCATTGCTTATGTCCTACCTATTCATCTTTTCCTCTTGTTTATCTGGCAACTACTGATATTTCACTGTCTCCATAGTTTTGTCTTTTCCAGAATTACACATAGTTGGAATCATATGGTATATAGAATTTGTGCTTTGGCTTCTTTTACTTAGTAATATGAAACATGCTTTAAAATATTTTTCTGATATTTCATGGGTAGATGATTTGTTTTAGCATTGAATAATACTCTCTTCCTTATACACACCACTGTCATGTATTTACCTACCAAAGGGTATCCAGATGACTTTGAAGTTTTGGCAATTATAAATAAAGCTCTCTAAATGTCTGTATGAAGCTGGGCGTGGTGACTCACGCCTACAATCCCAGCACTCAGGAGGCTGAAACAGGAGGATTGTTGTGAGTTCAAGACCAGCCTGGGCTAAAAAGTGAGCTCAGGGCCAGTCTGAACGGCATAGTGAGACCCTGTCTCAAAAACACAAGAGTCAGGGATCTAGGTCAGTGAACTAAGTGCCTGCCTGGCAAGTGCAAGGTCGTGAGTTCAATCCCCAGTGCCCCCCAAAAATAAATAAATAAATAAATACCTGTGTGAAAGTCTTTGCATGGAGAGTAGTTTTCTACTTCTAGTGTAAGTACCAAGGAACACAATTACTGGTTTGGATGTTAAGAGTAGATTTAACTTTGTAAGAAACTATCAAAATATTTTCCCAAATTTCCGTACCTCTTTGAAGTCCCATTAACAGTGATGGAAGTTTAAGTTGGTCTATCTCCTCATCAGCACTTAGTATTGTCAGCATTCTGAGTTTTGATCATTTCAATGGGTATGTAGTGGTAGCTCATTGTTTCTTAATTTGGATTTCCTTGATGACATGTTATGTAAGGCATCCTCTTATATGATTACGTTTCATTTATATATTTTTGGTGAGTGTCTGTTAAGGTCTGTGGGGCGTGACTGAAGCTGGAGATGGATCACATGTGTGGAGCACCTGGGACAGGCTATGTGAACAAGCTGTTCCAGCTCCAAGAACATGGAGAGCCTGAGACAATCCAAGCAAACAGGTTGCTAGGCAGAGGGATGTCATATGACATCAACCTGCCAAGTGTATAAATAAATGCACTGCAGTCCTTGAGCAGCTCTTTTCCTCCCATCAGAGGAGGAGGCTGCACCTGACCTCAACTTTATATCTTCTGACTCGTGTCTTTATTTCTTCATCCTCCACCATCCTTCACCCAAAAATTTCAAGAGCTGCAACTGGACAGAGCAAAGGTCTTTGGCCTACTCTTAAATGAAGTTGTTTTCTCACTGTTGAGTTTTAACAAATGTACATACATTTTGAAAGAGCATTCTATATCAGATACATTTTTACAAAGATTTTTTTCTATCGATGGCACTTGTTTTATCTCTTAGCATAGTCTTACAAAGCAGAAACTTTAAATTTTAATTAAGTTTAGATCATCACTATTTTTTTCATGAATCATGCCTTTGATATTGTATTTATCAGTAAACCCTAGGTGTCCTAGCTTTAAACATATGTTATCTTCTAGGAATTTTGTAGTTTTGTGTTTTATATTTTGACATTTTTTAAAAATGCATATAAACTCTCTGCTTAGATTTATTTATTACTGCTTATATATGTCTAATTAGTTTACCATCACCTATTCGAATAGCCTTCTTTTCCATAGCACTGCTCTTATGGTTTAGAACCTGAAAGTGCCCCCAAAAACCACTTATGTTCAAGGACAGGGCTTATGGAAGGTGAGTAGATCATAGGGGTGTTGTTTTCATTAGTGTATTGATCCATACATGAGTGCAGAGCTAAATGTGCCATTGGCAAGTGGGGTGTGGTCAGAAGAGGGGTGTGACCTGGAGGGGTATATGTTCCTCCTTAGCTTTCTCCTTCTCTCCCTTTTTCCTGACTGTATGATGGGAGTCACTTTCCTCTGCCACATTCTTCCACTACATTATTTCCACCTTGGAGCCATCTGACCAGGGACTATAAACATGACCTCAAATAAATCTCTCTTCCTTTAAACTATGAGCCTCAGGTATTATGTTTCAGTGACAAGAAAGTTACTAAAATATTTTCCTGTGCTCCTTTGTCACAGATCATTTGACTGTATTTATGTGGTTCTATTTCTGAGCTCTTCATCCTGTTGCAATAATATATTTGTCTCCTCTTTTGCCAACACTATCTATCTTAACTATTGTGGCTTTATGTTAATTTTTGCTGTCAAATGCTACAACTCTGTTCTTCTCCTTCAGTATTATGTGGAATATCCTGGAACTTTTGACTTTTCATATAAAATATAGAATCATTTTTGTCATTTTTGAAGTAATTTACTGAGATTTTTTACAGGAATTTTATTGACCTGTTGATCAATTTGGGAAGAACTGACATCTTGTCAGTGCAGAGTCTTCTAGTACATGAATATGGAATAGCTCTATAGTTAGTTTTTTCTTTGATTTGTTTCACCAAAGCTTGTAGTTTATCTCATATAAGTCTTTGCACATATTTTTAAACTATATTGAAATGTTTTAATTTTTTTAGTACAATGTAAATGTGTGATTTTAATTTCAAATTCCACCTGTTCAGAGCTGGCACAAACAGAAGTGCTTTGCTTTTGTGTATTTATTTGGCATCCTACAATCTTAGTATCCTTCCTTATTAGGTGTAGGAATTTGTTAATTATTTTGGATTTTCTTCATAGTTGATGACATCATCAGGAAGCAAAGATGGTCTTATTTCAACCTTCTTGAGCTCTATATATTTTATTTCCTGCTTTTGTCTTATTGAGTTAGCAAGGACTTTAAGTACCATGTAGAAAAACAGCAGCGAGAGGGGACATATTTGCTTTGTTCTCTATAGTATAACTCTTCTAATTTCTTGCCACTAAGTGTGATATTAGCTATAGCTTTTTTGTAGATATTCTCTACCATACTAAATATGTTCTCCTGTATTTCAAGTTTCCTGAGATTTGCTTAATCTGTAGATTTGGGGATTTTCCAATGATCTTTCCATCATTAATGTCTAGTTTATTTTTATTTTGATCTGAAAACAGACATTTTAGGATTTTTACTTTTTGAAAATGTTAAAGTGTGTGTATGATCCAAAATCTGGTTTATCTTCAAAAATGTCCCATTATGAGCTTGAGAAGATAGTGTCTTCTCTTATTGTTGGATGAAGTACTCTATAGAAGTTCACTGTATCCACTTGATTGCTGGCAGTATTGAGTTCCACTGTATGCTTACTGATTTTCTACCTGAAAGATTTGTCCATTTTTTGACAGAGATGTGCTGAAGTCTACAACTATAATAATGGATTCATCTTTTCCTGCTTGAGACATATTAATTTTTGCTTTATTATTGTTGCACCCTGTTGTTAGGTACATGAACTTTAAGAATTTTCAAGACTTCCTGAAAAATTAGCGCCATTAGGTCTAAATCATTAAGACTTTATCATTATGTACTATTCCTTGTTTACTTTTATTTTATAATTTACCTTATAGCACCATCTACTTTGTATGAAATTAATATAATTATTGTGACTTTCTTTTCATTAATGTAAACACAGTATACCTTACTTCAACCATTTACTTTGAATCTAAATATGTCTCTGTATACAAAATAAGTTTCTCATACACAGCTGAGTCTTGTTTTTTATTCCATTTAACAATATGCTATTTTATTGGTACATTTATACTATTGGTATTTGTAAGAATTAGTGATATTTTTGGTTAATATGTTGAATATTTGTAACTATTTTCCTTTTGTTATCATAGGTTCTTATTTTCCAATTTTTCTCCCTTTTGTAGTTTTAGTTGAGCATTTTATATGCTTCAGTTTTCTTTCCTTATTAGTCTATCAACTGATCTTCTTTTCTCATTTTTAAGTGATTTCCTTATAATTTTCAATATAAGTTTTCAACAAATCAAACACTATTTTCAAATCACACTATATCACTTCCTGTGTGGTGTGACTATATTATCACTTTCTTTCTCTTTAAAAAACTTTTTTCAATATTACTTATTGGGCAAATCTATTGACAACAAACCCCTCTGATTTTTGTTTGCCTGAGAGTCTTTATTTTTCATTTTAAAGAATAATTTCACAAGTTAATTCTAGGTCTATTTTTTTCTCTTTCTCAGTACCTTTTAAGATAACGCTTTTCTTGCTTTCCTGGAATTTGTGAAAAAGTTGGATACAAAGATCTTATCCTCTATGGGTCAAGTGTCTCCCCATCTTGGTTTATTACTGAATTTTTCCTTTTATGTTTGATTTTTCAGTAGCTTGAACAATCAAATGTCTAGAGGCAGTCTTCTGGCTTTTATTCTGATTGGTATTCCTGCAAGTTTGTGAATATGTGGTTTGGGGTCTGACAAATCTGTGCCAATTTTCAGATATTATTGTTTCAAATATTTATACTTTTCCTGTCTTCTTTCTTCTTCTCAGGCTACTCTCATCATATATTTGTGCCTTTTGGTATTGAACTGTGATCATTATATATTTTGTTCAGTTTCTTTTCCATCACTTTGCTTTTTATTTTTGAATATTTCTATTTATACATCCTTAAACTCACAGTGCTGTACTCGGCTATGTCCAGTCTATAAAGTCTAACGAAATCATTCTTCATTAGATTTTTATCTTTGCCATTAATTTTATTCTTTCTTAGAATTTCCATCATTCTTCTTATATAATCCACCCATTCTTATATGTTGTCTATATTATCAATCAAAATTTCATCATATCCATCATTATTGTTTTAAATATTCTGCCCTACAATTCCAAAATCACTGCCATATCTGAATCTGGTTTTGCTGCTTGCTGTGTTTTCTCACACAGTATTTTTGGACTATTAGCATAATTTGTAATATTTTCTCAATTATGAGTTGTGGGTTATCAGGTTAAAGGAACTCATGTAAATAACCTTTATTGATAAGTAAGTGGTTTGTATGTGGGATTTTGAAGCAGTTATGATTAGGTCTTATGTTAGGTCTCAGTGTTTGAGTAAACCTGTACTTCTGGATTCTGATTTTCACACATGTTCCTTGGCACTCCTATAGGTAGGACAGGGTTGATTAGTGTGGCATGTAGTAGACTAGAATCTACTAGAGTTCAAACTTCTTCTTCCCCTGGGTCCTTTTGGCTCTGATGAAACCAAAACTAAAAAGAGCTGAAACTTAGGAAACATGGTTCTTTTCTTCCTCTCTCAGCTGGAACCATTAAGTAAATCATCAGTAAAAATCACTGTGAAAACCTAGGAGAGCTCTAGAAGGTAAAACTAACAAAAGTGTGAGGCTCTTTCCTGATGACTAAATCTTCCCAGAGTTTTTTGTTTTGTGTTTTGTTTCGTTTTCTCACTCAGATGTGTCCTCACTGAGCCTCCCGCAACTGTTCAGTTTCATTTTAGGGTTTTCTATCTTGGCACTGATTGCTGTGAAGTTTGCTGTTTATGAGATGCTGCTATGGTAAACTGTAATTCTTTGCATTTGCCTCTCCATGTCTCCAATTTTAAGAGCAGTGGTTTGCCAAGTGACCTTACTTCTGTTTTAGACCTAAGGAGAGTTGCTGAGTTCCAGCTTTTCTTTGTTGTTAGGTTGGAATGGCAACTCCGAAAATTTCTACAAGCTGACTGTAAGGAGAATTCCTGTGTGCCTCTTAAAATTGACTAGTCTGTCAGTACTCTGAGGTCAGAAACAATGCCTTATACTCTTACATTCCTTTTTACAACACAATCACCAGGTTGTCACTACATATCATTAGAGGTGAAGATACTGAGATAATAATAATGGATAAGATCCTTCATGCCTTCATGAAGGTTACATTTAAGTAATGCAAATAGCCAATATAAACTCGCAAACTAAAGGAAAAATAAGATCATTAATGGTGAATTCTTTGAGGAAAATAAACCAAGGTCTTACAATAAATGGCATCTACAATGGTATGTGGTCACATTTGATGTGAAACTTAGAAACCAGAAAAGAGGTAGGTGTAAGAAAATGTGATTGCAGATTATTGCAGCAATCCTACATCCTTATCTGTGTGATGTTACGCAAGTTACTCATTCTCTCTGACTCTCAGTTTTCATTCTATCTGAAGATAATAGTAGTAGGTTCTCAGAGGTAAATAAATGAAGGTATACAGAATACAAAGCCTAAATCATAAAACCCCTCAAAATGTATGCCACATGATTGCCTCTATTGAGGTATTTGGATTTTATTTAAATTTAAAAATAAGATCATTAAAATGCTTTCAGCATGAGGCACTTGAATCCTTAATGATGCTTAGCATAGTGGCTATTAAGAAGTTCCTTCATATCAAGTCACTTTTTTCTGAAATTTTCAAAGTTAACTGTAGTTAATTTACTAATTGATGTCTACATATGTAAAAATCAGGTACTCCATGTATTCCATGGCTACCACATTTCTAATTTCTTTTCTGGAAAGTACAAAATAATGGGTCTTAATTTAAAATATTGTCATTTATGAAGTTTGTACCATTATCTCTATTATTCACTTAACTGGTTCTTCTTTCTTGATTGGTGGTGCTATTTCAGTCTTTGCTTCATGAAAAGTGATATTTGAGTGAAAAAATAGCCAACCATACAAAGTTGGTCAAATGAATTATAAGCATGAATACTATTAGCAATAAAAAAGCACTTTGACAAATTATAATAATGGGAGAAATGTTCAAAAATATATCTCATGATAATAATGCAGGTTATGAAAAAATCTGGAAGAAAATGTTTTTAAATATTAACAGTGATTAATTCTGGGCAGGGAGATGATAGAATTATATATTATTTAAATTTTCCTTGTCTTAGTTTATTTTTTGCTACCATAGCAGCATACCTGAAATTGAGTAATTTACACATAAACACGAATCAATGCCCAACAGTATAGAAGCTAGAAAATCCAAGATCAAGGTACCGCCAGGTTTACTGTCCAAGAAGGTTAGGTCTCTAATTCCAGGAGGAGGGCTTGAATATCGCTTTATTTTGTTTCAGGGTGGGTGTGCTATTCCTTACATGGAAAAAGAGCAAAAGGGTGTGAACCTGCTACCAAAAGCCATTTACTGCAGCACCAGTCTATGTGGGAGGGTCTGGCCTCTATGAGGTCTCTATCCACCATCAAGCACCGCAGACCAACATTGCTGAGTTAGTGATCGAGTTTTCAACAAAAGAGTTTTGGAAAGTACAAACACTTCAATCATAACATTCTTCTTTCAGGTATGATGAATGCTCTAAGGAGCATTCTCTGTATTTTTTAAAATGCTCTGTATTTTTTAAAATATTTCAAGAAATGCATATATTTGTTTATTATCCATGAGACTAAAACAAATAAGATGATTCACAACTGCTATGAAAATAAGGAAAATTACAACAGATATGTAATTTAGCAAAATATATTCATAAGGCTAAAGTATGACTCGTGATTTCAGTGAAAACCTGGCATCTCTATGATCTTAGGTCAATAGACATTATTTTGAAGAGATACTGAAAATATCCTCTGGTTATTATCCAAGAATTTCTTGACTCAAAATCATCCAGATTGAAGTGATTTGGCTGCACATTTATTCCATAGGTTCACAGTTGTTCCTTTATACTGCACTGTCTACATTTGTGTCATTAAAACAGGGTTGGCTTCAGTATTATGTAATATGAGAAGAACACTCCCTTCCCTCTGGTTTATCCTATTCTGCACAGCACTTTAATGCCTTGTGAATATACTGAGCTTGTACCTCTGTTACAATTACTGTACTAATACATAAATTGTTCTCTGCAGTCTGGGCTCTTTGCGGTCTGACATGTGAACTAATTCAGTCTCATACCTCTGGTGCCTAGTACTGTGTCTAAACTACAAGAATTATAAAAATGAGGGTGGAGTTTATTGAGTTGCTGTCATTTTCTCCCTCAGTCTTTCTTGATGAAAAGGTTTTGTTGCTGTTAAATTCTGAAACTCTAGATTCCAAGAGAACCAGAAAGCCAAGCTGTTCATTTCCTTATGAGCATCTTTATACTCATGCTATAAAGATGGTCTTGCTTTCTGGCTTTGCCTCCTCGTTTAGAAAATACTGGCAATGAGGTACATTAGAAAGCAATCAAATGTCTGAAAAAATCTTTGTTTTCTGACTTGTAGCGGGAATTAAACTCTCAACAAAAGAGCAATTCTCTACCTGCAGGCCCAAGCACAGAACTTCAATGTAAATGACAACTGCAGAGCTTCAGAAAGGAGATGGGGAGGCAGTGAGGTCATGCAACGTGATTTCTGCTCTGTGTCTGTCCCTTTCTTTGGCATTTAGAAGAACTGAAAGACAAGTAAAGCATAGAGCTTAAGACGCTAGGAAAAAAAGTCACTAAATTTAATCATTTGCTTAAATCTTTAAATATCCTGTATAGCTTTCAGGCACAAAGCAATCTTCCTATTCAGAAACAAACCCAGGATGTGGTTACAAGGTACAGTTCTACCTCTTTGTGTTAAAGTGCCTTAATGATCAGGAAAAAATAGATTTGCATGAATGCTTCTTATGGAAAGCACTTAACATAATTGTTACTCAAGACAAACTTCAGCAGAAGTGGGTATAACCAATGTAATGAGTCATGCTGTGTGGTTTATAGCCACCACAAGTGAATACCTTTTAATTCTGTCTTTATATACCCAGAACATCTTTTGTAAAATTTTGAGAGTATCCAGGACATTACCAAAAGACGTCTAGCTATTTAGCTATTTGATTGCATCATAAGATTGAAGGACAGTCTGATTTTAAAAATTATTCAGGTGAGCAGTACATGAACGCCAAAGCTTTTATTGAAATTAGTCTCAATGTATTCTCTTTCTTTCTTAGCATCATCTTATAAAATACACCCAGACATGCAGTGTACCTTCATCCACACAAACACTGTGACATCACCTGAAAATCTGAGTAATACAGTTAGAATAGAAATAGAGTTGGCTGCAACATCATTTCATGGAAGCACATTAGTGATGCTTACTTAATCTTATGGCATCAAGCCACTCTCTGGAGTAAGAGTTATGGCTTTCTGTTTTAATTTCATGATTCGAATTTGGAAGAACCTTGGATCTTTGAAGGAAGTATAATCCCACAGGTTCATCACTGTATTGATTATATCTTTGATGATTTTCTGTAAACCAGTTGGTGATATCTTGGGGTATTTAAATGATGTGGGAGTGAACAGTGTGATTATCACTACTATGCCATGACAGTCTTTACTCATTGATTAGAGCAGTTCTCTTGACAGGAAACATAACTTTAGCATCCTTCTCAATAAGTTGCTCTGGGTAGACATACTACACCAACTAGAATGATCAAGTGAAATGAATCCTGTAGTTTACTGTATCAGCCTGTAGTTTACTCAGTATCAGCCAATCAAGAAATCAAGTTTGAATTTTCAGATATACACTCTTATCCAAAAAAGAATTTGATAACACGAGCCACTACAATAGCAATTATTAATACAAGTTCTCACTTTAAATTGTTATTACTTCATTTCCAAGTATATTAATAAGTTGTCTTCACATCCTGTATCCTTTTCTGTTTGTTTTCATTCCTTAAGACCAATATTGTATGGGGCCCCATTGTAGTATAATCAATGAAAACTTTTGACCCATCAACTGTTGTGAAAATGATTTGTCTAAAACCTGCCTTGATATAAAGAAAAAAGAAACTCTCATATACCCACAGTCAAAATATTTGAGTTCTATTCTCCTTTTACCTGCAAGTATCTGTGGTTGTAGAAAAGTGTTTTAACTTTTACAGGTCTCAGTTTTCTTTTCATGAAAGTTGGATGAGGATCTAAATATTTTCTAAGTCTTCCTGAATTGGAAAAATGCATTAACTTTTTGGAGACAGGGGGATGAGTGACTGTTCAGGCATTTTAGCAATGAATAAAATACAGTAAATATCTATTTTCAAATGTCAAACTTACACTTTTATTTTCATAATTTTCTTAGACTCTACAGGTCAAATTTCAAGGTGGATGTGTCTGTGAGAAACTGTGAAAATATCTATGCACAAAACCACATACATACAGAAATATTGATGAAAAGACCAGTAGAGAAAATCCCTTGAGTTCCTAATTTTGTAGAATTTTATCTGACTTTATTGATTGCCAAAAAGAACTCTTAGAGACCCAGCAATCTCCCTGATGCCTCTTCAGGTTAAACTTCACTTTTCCTGATCCATACCATTTTCCCCATG
>RJWT010023967.1:0-16637 GCA_004365215.1 Cuniculus paca | reverse complement strand
AGAAGCTTCCCTACATCCAAGGAGGGCGGAGAAGGGAGATCATGGAGTCAGGGGGTCACTGGCCTGGTGCAGGGGGTGCACGGCTTTCTACCTGCTCCCTGGGGAGTGAGCTGCTTCCTACCAGTCAGTGCGTGTGCATGGAGCCCCTGGCTTGTGGAGGAGGAAAGGAAGGCTGGGGTCTCTGGCCTTCACCGCAGGCTCCCGAGGCTGGAAAACTGCTAGCCTGTGATAGTGGGACTGGGGGATGGATCCCGGAGAAGGGAGCTGCTGCAAGTCCCCGGGAGTTCAAGAGTTTGCAAGTGGACAAACAGGAACTTCCCCTCCCAGCATTTCCAAGGCGCGAGGCTTTCTGGGATAATCTTGCCAGTAGGATGTGCATGGCTGTGGTGCACAGCGCTTGGCCCAAAAGGTACGGATGCTGAGGGCTGCGTGGCAGTTTTCTTTGGCCTTCAGGGCAGGCAGAGCTCTAGGAGTTGGGTGGGAAGCAGGAAGGTGGGGGAGCAGGGGCACATGGGTTTGTAGGCATGGCCCACCTTGGACAGGGCCACAGGTGACTGAAAAAGCAGAAACAAAACTGCATAAAGGGAACTGCTGTACCACCGCAAGGCCATTGAACCTGAGATGAATTTATTCAACCAATCCTTCCTCTGGACCATGGAATCGCTTGTGTTCATCTGATAATTCTTTATGGGCACCTCAAAGGGACCTCAAGCCAAAGGCCTGTGATAGCATTTCTGTTTCCTAACCTCTCTCCCTGGCTTACTTTCCTCCAGAAGCCCTCACCCCCAGTCAGTGGAGCTGCCAGCTGCCTTGCTTGCTCAAGTATAAGTCCTTCAATCTTCCTCTTCCTCAACCTCCCATTTCAGTCTATCACCAAGTCCTATAATTTTCCTGTCTCCTAAATATAGCCCCTATCTGTCCACTTTCCACTCCTCCACCCTGCTGTTGGCTGGTTCTCTACGGGCATCCTCTGCTGGCCTTTCTGATTTCTGGCTCTGCTGAGCAGCTGATTAATAACTGACAGTCATGATTTAGACCACATTACTCTTGATGAAAACTTCTTGGTGTCATTTTTTCTTTCTTTGTAGATCTAAATTCCTAAGGTCACGTGTGGGAAGTCTCTCGCTTCTCTTTGCAACCTCGAATCATTCCATTTTGCCCCATGCTTGCTCTGTGTCAGCTTTGTTTACTTTCAGTATTTCCTACGCAGGCCACATTTCAAAAGACAAGAAGCCCGGGTCTTTGCATATGCGAATCCTTTAGCTTGAAATTATTGCCCTTACACACCTCCCTGCCGTGGCTAGCTCATACATTCATCCAAACTAGTGATAGATTTATTCATTTTGCCTATTTATTGCCTACCTCATTAGAGGGTACCCCCGAAAGACAGAAACCAAGCCTGCTCTGTTCAGAGTCGTACACGCTGCACCAAGCGGTTGGAAAGGACTCGGTGCATATCTGAGTAAATGAGCAATCTCACAGGCACGCTTGAAGTCTCTACTAAAATCTATCTCCTTAGCAACTTCTCAGCTCGTGAAGCCTTCAGGCTCAGCTCAAGAGTCCTTCTATAGACGATTCCTAAATCCTACACATCGCCACTGCAGCAGTTGCCATGATGCATTGAAAATTCTTTGCATATCCATCTCTATGGCAGACCCTCTACCCACAGAGGACAGGGACCTTGTCTTTTCATCAAACCCCAAGCCTGCCTTAGGTCAAACCCCAGGACCTGCCTGACACGTTTGACTAAATGTGCTGAGGGTCCTTGCTGGCCGCCCTCTCTGGGCCTGGTTGGGAAGAGGGAAGCTCTTCGCTCTTTTCCTGGTTCAGGCACAAAACCCAGTCCTTGGATGACTGCCTGTCCCCTACCCCCAACCTGCAGTGACCTGAAGTCAAGTCAGCACCTCCCTGAGATGTTTGTCTTGCAGGGCCTCGGATTTAGCTGAAGGAAACACACTTACAGTAGGGAAGAACACAGCAGTCCTACAAAGAAGGTTCCTTGAATCTCTCCTCTAAATCGGAAGAGAAAAACATGCAGGGTAAAGACGATTATGGCAAAATTTTTACCTGGAGCACCTGAGTCCCTAAGCCTGATGTGACAGCATTTTATTCATTGAGGATAAGTAGCTTTCCCTTCAGTTAACATCTAGCGACCTGGAGAGATTTCCTTCTTTCCTTAGTAAAATGTGCCTGGGGACAGCAACCCCATCCTGCTGGCATCTCTTGGAAGACTTTTCTTTTACCAAGTGTTTCTGGGGGAGTCTGAGCTTGAGACAGGTGTCTCTGTGCATTGGAAGGAATCTGTTCCAGATGCCAGAAAATTCAGTTCTGGTGAGGGATGTGAAGGAAAATTACGAGAACAAGTGTCCTATTCATATGCTAGGAAAATAAATGTTTTACTAATCCTTAAATAACATTTTACTCTGAGGTGTATTGGCAAATTTTAGTTTTATTTCTGTATGAAAGTCCCATTTTTAGAAGTGTGATTTATACACATCTAGGTAGTAGAGGCGACTGCTGAAATGAGTTTCTATCTTCCCATGCTAATTTCTGTATGGGAAGAGACTAACATAACATAACTTAGAAGTCCTGACATTTTGGTTATGTTTAGTGAATAATTTAGTATTTATTTATCACTGGCTATGGGTTAGCATAACTATTATCTACCTATTCTAGAAATGCACATGCTTGTCTATGTTTTGGTGTCCTCTCATGGTAGAGAAAGCGTGGAATCAAGAAGGCATCCTATGTGTTCTAAAAAAAATTCCACCACCGAACAATGATTTATGTAGCACTTTACTATGTGCCAGGTACTGTGCTAAATGCTGGACTCCAACAGAGCCTGCAGTCTGGGTTTTTGGCTGGGGGGAAGTGGGGTGTGGTGAATTCTCACCTGTACAAATCAGGCCGGGTATCTGGAGACCGACTTAAAATTTGACTGCTTTTGACCTATTCAGTCCATTACTCCAGTTAACTTGTTAGAGTAAATTTTACTGACTTCTATAACAACTTGGGAAAATAATATCACATAAAGGCCAAACAGTCATTTCTATTTATTTCTGCGATATACCATATGATCTGGTATGTTTAATATATTTTATTCGGGTAAAAGGGGAAAAAATGAATGGCGAAAGAATGACCAGTCATTTTGTGATCATTACAAGCAAATGTCCTAAAACTAAAATTTTCTTCTAGACATCATATCACTATAGATAATCAAATGTCTTGGTGTTTGGAAGTTGACTCCAGAGGGTCCTCTTCACTCCTGAAGGCCTGACTCTACTCCTGCTGTAGTTCGGGTCTTTTTTGTTGTTGTTTCGAGACAAGGTTTCTCTATGTTGTGCAGGCTGGTTTTGAACTCCTGGGCTCCAGTGATCCTCCTGTCTCAGCCTCAAGCATCTGGAACTACAGGCACATGCCAGCTCACTTGGTTCTATAGTTTGGATCACAAGTATTCCCCAAACTTCCATCTGTTAAAGGCTGGGTTCCCACCTGTGATGCTATTGAGAGGTGATTGAAACATTAGGAAGTGGGCTGAAGTGAGAGGCCGTAGGTCATTGTGGGTGAGCCCATGAAGGGAATTGTGGGATGCCAGCGTCTTCCTCTGTCTCGTTTTGTGTCCTGATCATGAGGCAGATGGTTTTGTCCATCACACACTCCCTGCTGTGACATGCTGTGTCATCACAGGCCCAAGGCAATGCTGCCCATAGACTAAAGTCTCCCAGATTCTGAGCCCCAATAAAACTTTCCTCTTTACAAGTTGTCTATCTCAGGTATTTTGTCACAGTAACAGAAAGCTGGTTAACTTAATTTTCTTGACTTTTCCACTTTTAAATGCTATTTTCTTATCATATATAAGATGGTATTATAGTTTTTGTTTCTTTAATCAAATATGATTTCTAACATTCATGCTCCTCCCCCTTCCTTCCTTCTTGGCACCCCAAGATTCTTTCATCGTTTCTTTTCTGTCTGAAGGACATCCTTTAGCCATGCATTAGGATAGATTTGCTAAAAGCAAATTCTCTTTGTTCTTCTTTGTTGGAAAATGACTTATACAAAGAGTTACACAACAAAGAAAACTTATATTCACTCAGAAACCTGCCAATGAGTGCTTCTAGCAGCTCTGTTCATAAATGCCCAAACTTGGAAGCAACAAGCATGATTTTCAGGAGCTTTATAGCAAAACTGGAATAAAGTGTGATACAGGCAAACAATGAAACATTCAGCACTAAAAAGAAATGAACAGGGCAAGGGATATAGCTCAGTGGCACAGTGCCTGCCTGGCAAGTGCAAAGTCCTGAGTTCGATTCCTGGTGCAAAAAAAAGAAAAGAAGTGAAGCTATCAAATACATGGAACATACTACTAAGTCAAAGCAGCCAGTCTGAGTATATTGCCAGGCTATGCCATTCTGGGATAGGCAAAACTATAAAGACAGTAAAAAGGTAAGCTGTTTTCAGGGACTGGCGGAGAGGAGAGGGAGAGATGTGTGGGCAGGGCACAGGGATTGTTTTAAGGACAGTGAGACCACTCCGTGTGATACTCTAACGCTGGACATGTGTCATCACACCTGTGTTCAAATCCAGGGAACGTGCAACACCCGAAGTGAACCCTGAGGTAAACTGCACTCAAGTGGCTGTGATGTATCACTGTGGGCTCTTCAGGTGCAACGAATGCATCGTTCTGCTGGGGGATATGGATAATGGGGAGGGCGTGCAGACCTGAGGAGTACGTGGGGAATTTCTGTACCTTTCTCTCAATTTTGCTATAAATCTAGAACTGCCTTAAAAATAAAAATTCATAATAAATAAAATCAACTAATACCAACACAGAGATCAAGCAGATGTGGGAAGTATCCCACTTTATCCATGTGACCGAGAATTTTAAAACAGCCATCATAAAAATGCTCCTATTTTCAATTATAAATTCTCTTGAAGCAAGTGAAAAAGTGGCAGAAGTTTCTTTGCTAAAGAAAAACAGAAGTTTCTTGCTAAGAAAAAGAACCAAAAGGAAATTAGAGCTGAAAAAATACAATTACTGAAAATTAAAAAAAAAAAAAGCTTGTCAGAGTCTCAGTAGTGGCATGGAGATGTCAGGATAGAATCAGTGACACAGCAATAGAATTCATCCAGTCTGAAAGACAGAAAAATCAACAGAACCTCAGGGATGTGTTGGACAATAACAACAGATGCGACATTTTATTGTCAGAGTTCTAGATGAAGAATGAGACAATCTGAAAGAGGATTTGAAGACACAGTAGCTGAAAACTCCATGTTTTGAAAGATACACACATATTTAGAAAGCTGAGCGAATGCCAAACACAAGAAACCCACCCAAAGATTCATCATTATTAAACTTCTGAAAATGAACACAGTGAAAAGTCTAGGACACAGCCAGGGAGAAACAGCATGTCACCTAAAGGGAAAAACACATTGAAAGACGGGGCATTCTTATCTACAACCATGGAGGTTGGAAGGAAGTGGTACAGCTTTTTTAAAGTACTAAAAGGAAGTATCTGTTAGAAATGAAGGGAAAATAAAATGCAGGTGCCCTTCAGTGTCTCTGGAAGTTTTCCCCAGGCCCTCCCAAGGCTACCAAAATCCACAGAGGCTGAGGTTTCTTATAAAATGGTGTAGGATTTTCCAGAACATACACACATCCTCCCATACACAGTAAAATCTTAGATTGCAGGTAACTTGCTCTGTGAGTGTTCTGCAAAACAATCAAACATTTCTAATAAATTTTAACTTGATAAATGAGTGATGTCTTGCAATACCAAGTAGTACGGGATGTCAAATGTCACATGATCTCGAATGTCACATGATCACAATGGAGCTAATGGTTCCTCTCTCCGGGATTATGGGTCATCTTCCAACAAGCAAGAGATTATGGAGGAGATCTTGACTGCAGAGAAGGAGGAGAAAAAGGCAGGGGAATCCTTCAATTCAAATGAGATTAGAAAGATGTGTAAAATGTGACAAACTGCAAAATTTTGTAGAAAAACACCACCCAAATAAGGCTGTAGCAGTGCGAGTGATGAATCTATTTAACAACAATCCAATGTCACATTTCTGGGAAATCCTCCAAAGGAGGCAAAAGCAAGTGTCATTGGATAAGTTCCTTGTTAAATCTTCATGAAAAGAAAAGGATTTAAGGCTGAGCATGGTGGTGCACTCCTGTATTCCCAGCACTCAAGAAGCTGAGGCAGGAGGATCTTTGCAAGTTTGAGCCCAGCCTGGGCTACAAAGTGAGCCCAAGGCCAGCCCGAACTGCATAGCAAGACCCTGTATCAAAAAGGCAAATAAAGGGCTGGGGATCTAGCTCAGCGGTCTAAGCTCCTGCCCGGCAAGTGCAAGGTCATGAGTTCAATTCCCGGTGCCACAAAAAGGCAAAAAAAAAAAAAAGATTTAATCGAGCCAATAGATAGCAGTGATTCTGTTAGTGATAGTGAAATTCATCCTACACAATAACTCTCTTCTTTTCTCCCTCACCCCAGTCACAGAGATTTTCAAAGATAAGTGCAGGTGAATTTGTATACTTTTCTTTTTATTTTGTATTTTTTATTATTTTGTTTTATATTACAGCATTGTAATCATTTTTATATTAATACTTTTGGGTTGTAGGATGAATCATCTGAGTTTCCATTATTTCTTATGGGGAAATTTGCTTTGATATGCAAGTGCTTTGGATTACAAGCATGTTTCCAGAATGAACTATGCTCACAAACCAAGGTTTTACTATACTCGAAATTATTCTATATGACTCCTAATACCTGATGCGATGTAAAAGCTATGTGAATCGTTGCTATACTGTACTGTTTAGGAAATAATGACAAAGGGGAAAACGTCTATACATACTCAGCACTGACTCAATTAAAATGTTTTTTCAATCCCCTATTGGTTGAGTCCAAGAATGTGGACCTGTGTACAGAGCACCAACTTTAATTCTCAAAGAAAAACCAACAGAATCTCTGGCTGACAGACCCCCCCTGAAGAATGGCAGAGGGAGTTCTTCAAACAGGAAGGAAACTATCAGTGAAAAGGTATTGTGGCATCAGGGAGGAAGAAAGAAAACCAAAGCAACAGAAATATTGGTACATACAATCAAGGATTTCTTCATGAGTTTTAGTAGTCATGCTTGATGAAGACCACAAAAATTATAGCTCCTCTTATATGCAGGATGCTGAGGTAATGATGTCTAAAAGGAGGGAGCTAGAGGCCACTAAATGGAAGTGAGGTTTTCATACCTCACTTGAAGCCGGAAAATGCTGATGCCGGTAAACTGTGACAAGTCACGTTTGTGTATATTAGAACCAGAGCAACCACTGCGAAAGGGGTACAAAACTCTCAAAAGTGCCACAAGTACACTGATCAAGATGGAATCTAAAACAATCTCTAAGAAACCCACAGGAAGGCAAAAAAATGTTGACACTAAACTTGACATTTCCAGATGGTGTCATCATTTAGAGTTTGTTCTTATTTGGTCTTTTTGAGATGGGGTCTCACTATGCAGTTCAGGCTGGCCTTGAACTTACTTTGTATCCCAGGCTGGCTTCAAACTCATGGTGATCCTCCTGCCTCAGCCTCTTGTGTGCTGGAATTACAGGTCTGCGCCACCACTAGGTTTAAAATGAGGTGAAAATCAACATCAGGTGACCTGGAACAATGGGTCAGGAACAGTAGATTGGGGGTCAAGGAGCTTGTCTTCGATTAATAATAAATACAGTAATTTAATATAGATTAATACATGGACTACTGAGTAAAAACAGTGATAGTTTATTGTTTTAAACATTTATTTTTAAAATGATACATAAAACATAAAAGTTGCACATATCCATGGGATACCATGTACTACTATCATTATTAATCTGATTGGAATAAAGGAACATATTGCTTTCTACACCAAAGGAGGTAGCTGAACTTTATCATCTAAAGATTAAAGGCAAGAGAATACTTTTTTAAAACAAGTCTTTTATTTTAGCAACATTTAGCAACAATATACAGAAAAGTTGCAAAGATAGTACAGAGAGTTCCTATATTTCCTGCTCAGTGTCTTCTATAATTATGATACTAGCATTATAATATCCCATCTTACATTATTATAGTATATGTGTTATGATGAATGACTCAGCATTAATACATTATTAATGTTATACTTTATTTGAATTCCATCAAATTTTCTTTAATGTCCTTTTTCCTGCTCTAATATTCCACCCAAGATACCACATTTATAGGAGTCCTTTATTTTTATTTTTTTCATTTTTGAGATAGTCTTGCTGTGTTGCCCAGGCTGCCCTTGATTTCCTGGGCTCAAGTGATCCTCCAGCCTCGGCCTCCCAAGGGCTGGGACTACAGCGTGCACCAGCATGAGTGGTTTAGGGGAATCCTCTTAAAGTTAATTCTTCATGGCCAGCCTTCCTATTTTGGCAGAGAGTTTATAATCAGAGATGGAGCTACACACAATATACCTACTTAGGGCCCTTGTTGAAAAGCTTGTAGGGAACTGGTCTTGAAGCTGTTCTTGCCTAGCAAGGCTCTGTGTGTTTGTTTTGAGTAGTTTTGTGGGAGGAGCACTGATGGAGATTACGGGTTGGTGAAAGTCCGTCCTTGGCATGGTCAGTGCAGTGGCCCATAATCATTAGGGCCTGGGCAGATGACCACAGCACTCAGTATGCCCATGTATCCCCAGCCTTGCACAAGGGGAAACCATGCTTCGCTGGTCCTATTTGTGGGGAGAAGTTGTTGGTATAACTTGTTTTTGCGTGCAGTTGGCACATCCCTGGATTTTGGGTTCTGCCTTCAAAGTAAATCCAGAATTCAAGCACCTTTCTCTCCCTCCTCTGCTTTCCCCCAGGGGACCCTATGAGTGACCATCATGTCCTGCCTGACCATCGACAAGAGTTTGCAACTGGTCTTCTGGATTCTGCACTAGTCCAGTGACCGGGAGAGATCCTGTTAAAATTTAAGTAAGTTCGTGTCTTTTCTTTGCTTAAAACAACAAATGACTGCCAGATTGCATTTGGTTGTTGCTATTATTTCTCTTTCACTTGTTTTTCAATGCAAGTTTTTATTGCAATACAACGTACTTAAACGTGTACCAGTTAGATGCAGACCTCTGACTGAGGTATTAAAATTGACTTGACCTGTGTAACCATCACTCATATACGGAAAGATACCAATTCTTGGGAAGCTTCAGCTTGGTTTCACTTGGCCATTCCTCCCTCTCTCCAAAGCAAACCATGAACCTGACCCCTAGATACATTTAGCCTGTTTTTGAATTTTATATAAATGGAATTGCAGTATGTATTCTCTCTCGCTTGGCTTCTCTTCCTCAGTGTTAGGTTAGTGAGACTGTTTTTCCATGTTACGCTAACTCATGTGAGGCTGAAGTCTTCACCTTGGTGCCTAATTCGCACCCTCCTCAGCTTCCTGATGGAATTTCCTACTCACACCCCTCCCGTGTTCTCTGTTCTAGCCTTTGTTTCTCAAACTCACCAGGGCACCGTCCTCCCTAAAAGCTCCCTAGATGTCTCCCTGGCCAGTTCCCTTTATTGTGCTCAAGTGCCTCCTTCTCCATGACTACTTTCCTGACTGGTCCCATGCTCCTCGCTAACACTGTTGCCCATTTAAATTTTCTCTGTGGCATTCTTCATACTAAATATGTATTCGTTTCCTCTTGTTGTGGAAACAAAATATCCATTTGGTGGCTGAAGCAAACACAAACTTCTCTTCTGACAGTTCAGGGTGGGGGTGGGGGTACACGTCTAGTCACCTTGGCTCCTTTTCTCTGCCCTGGGTCCCCCAGGCCGATGGTAAGGGGTCTGCCTCTCTTGGTTGTTGTCTGGAGGCTTTTGGTAAGAATCCGTTTCTTGGCTCTTTCAACTCGTTGAACAAATTCAGAAGTAAGACTGGAGTTGCTGTCGTCTCTTCTTTTTTCTTTTTAAATTTTTATTTTTTTCTGAGCCTCAGGGCATGCCAGGCAAGCGCTCTACCACTGAGCTACACCCCAGGCCTGCTGCTGTTTTCTCGGTGGCTCTCAGCTTCCAGAGGCCACCTGCACTCCTTGCCCTGTGTCCTCTTCATGTTCAAAGCCTGAAAGACAGGTGAACTCCCTCTCAAGCTGTCCTATTCTTCTACCTTCCTTTTCTGCATGTGCTTGTGATGGTCATTCTAATGAGCCAAGACAGTCCTCGTATTTTAAGATCACCTGTTGGGTAACATCAACTGCATCTAGAGGCCCCCTTCTAACTTACAGTCACATTTCCACAGGTGTAACACCCGGGACAGAAATCACTGGTGTCGACATCTTGCCTGCCACAGCACCACAAGACAGTCTCTTCTTTTGCCCATGTCCGTCTCCCTGTCTAGAATCTAGGGGTCTCTGTTTGGTATCTCCAAACTTAGAGTGTTTTCTCATAGGCATTTGATCTTCGTTAAACGAATGAATGGACAGATGGACAGACAGACGGATGGATGGATGGTTGCAGACTGGGTAGTTAGTCTTCATTTCCTCCTTCGAAAGCAGAAAGTCTATGACTTTCATTCCGATCTGAGTTTATTCATCATGGTTAACCTGGCCCCACTCCACTGGTCATTGTGCCGTGCTGCCTAAGGAGACTGGCAACACGATATGTCACTTTCTTAATGTCACCTCCTAGTTGATACAGAGGTACATCTGGGACACAAACTGACTAGGGAGCCTCAGGCTCTTCCCAGCCCAGTCAAGTGTCCCAGTGCTCTCTTGGAACAAAACCGTTCAGGGAGAGCAAAGCTAGTCCTGGAAATGCATTCAGCATTGTTTTGTTCAGCAAGTGAAAACTCGAAGGCTTAGTCTACAGGTCAATTAGCCAGTGAAAAATTGTACTGCATGATTTAACAATCAGCTGGATGTCTCCAAATACTTTGTTGCTTGCTACTTTGTAGGCAGCCTGAATCCTGAGACCTGAGCTTGTGTGAAGAGCTTGAAACACACACAAGTAACAGGTTTGCTATTTGGGTTACAGTGTGGAAAAAAAAAAATCTCTGGAAACAGATTTATGTATTAGTTTTTCACTTTGCCACCAGATGTCCTTCACGAGTAGGAAAATATGATGGCTTGGATGATATTTTGAAGTGTGCATGCCCAGCATTTTTGAACAGACAGTGAAAGGAGAGAGTGAGTGAACATAAATGTTGCCACAGACGTTTGGATGAGACTTGTATTTTGGAAGCCGCCTTACAGGTGTAGCTTTTAGAAGCAGTATTTATTTAACGCTCTGATTTTCATTTCTCCTACCCTGAAAACGGTGACTTAATTGCTTAACACCAAATTGATATTTTTTTTAAAAAGAATTGAGCAAATTGTTATGTTTTGAAATGAATATTAAAAGTACTTCAATCCTTACGCTTCATTGTAACAATAAAATTCAAGTTTTTGGAATAGAGCTTCTGAGGACTCAGAGAGCTCAGGTCTTAGGGCTTTTAAACACCAGAACCACACAGTTTATAAAACTTTTATGTTAATTGTACAAGTGGTGACTTATGGCTTCAGGAAAGGTGGTCAAATGGGGCCAATGGATGATTTAATATAAAATTAAAGCTGCAGTTGCAATTTATTACTAATGATATAATTCACAGGCAAGTATAGGGAGTATTTAATGTATCAAATTAGTAAGTAGTAACTTTTCAAAATAGAAATTATTTGGTCAAGTGCATCATGTTTAACATAATGCTCTGTAATGTGTAAGGAACAAGGTGAACTACATTTGTAAGAATTGGCAGGGTGAGTTACATCATCCCTTGATCAACATCTAGGTACAGGACTCCCACTCTGTTTCCAGTGTTGCCACAGTTGGGGGGATAAACCTGTGTCTTAGGGTGAATGTTCCTCACTTCCTCATCAAATGGGACAGGGGTGGGACAGGCAACCTATTTCCAGAAACTGTTGGCCATCTGCATGGAACGGCAGCCAAGCAGCCAGATGTCTGCTAGGGATTGGCTCCCACATCTGGCTTCTTGAACGAATTCCTCCTCTTCCCCCCCCCCAGATGTTTTAGAGAGGCACACAGAGAACTTAATGAAGCTAGTCCAAGGCTCACAGGGGAAGGGGGTGGTAATATTTCCGTGTCCTGCAGGGGGCGAAGTGACCTCTGATTTTCTCAAGGCGGTTCACACATCCCTGCAAACTTCAAAGCCAGATCTGCTCTCCTTTCAACTCCATCCCACCCCATCCTCTTGATTCACATGTGGACTTTATCAGGACCCCTGTTCTAAGATCTCTGGGGGAGAATGAGAGTCTCTGATGGGGAGCAGGTGGGGTGGTAATTAAGATTCCTTGTCCACTGCATCCCAGTTAACTTGGAGAAGTAATGGTCTCAAGTCTGAGGTTATGGAACTCTTTGGACCAAGCCGCTCCTATCTTATGGCCCCCAAATGATCGCAGGGCTTGTCTGTGTGTTTCCCGGCAAACACGGCACACACAGGTTGGGAGCACATGGTGGGGAGAGCGGAATGCATCCGTCAGCTGAATGTCACTGTCCTTGTGATCATTGTCATGTCCCGTTTCACATCTCCTTCAGGCTTCCTCTGGCTCTAAAGAGAGACGTGTTCGTCCGAAACCACCCTCAGCACTCTCTTATTTTCGCACCACTCAATAAGAATGGAAGTCCGTCTTGGTGGGGGTGGAGGGCCCAGGACAGACCTGGATCAGGGCTGCTGCTCAGGAGTCTACTCGATAATGTCATTTTAGACTCCTGTGCCATGGGTCCCCCTCTCTCTCTACTCCAGTTAGGAAAAGGGGAGATGGTGTAGGTAGGTGTGCTCGTCTCCTCTGTAGGTGTGAGTCTCCTCTGTAGATGCACATGGTTTTGTGCTTTAAATGGCATAGACCTGCGGTGAGTTCTCACCCATGCTGAAGGTTTTTTACACTTTCCCGTGCTTTTCTTATTGCCCTTACAAGTTGGAGCTGCTTTGCTTTCATCTGTTTTTCCTGGAAGTTCTAAAAACAAAAAAAAGGTACCGCTAGGTTTGGTGAAAGCAGGTGGCCCCTGGCAGGAAGCCTGCATATATTTTCTGGGATTGTGGGGCTCTAGCAGAGCTGATGGCTGCTGTGGGCAGCGTGGCAATGACTGTATGCTTGTCACACGTCATAGAAGAAATGATGCAGCTCTTGAATTCTAAGGGACCTGGCATCCCGGACCACGTAGTGATGAACAGAGGCCCTGCAGATGGTTACACACCGGCTTTCAGTGTTGCTGAGGTTGTGTGGCCTGCAGTCAATGGACACGACTGTCCTGGATGACCATGGTGCCTGGGCCAACATAAAACTAGAAAGAGGGACCTAGTGGTTGCTTGGAGGTAAAGGCCTGCACCCATTCAAAATAGATTCTTTGAAGTCCTATGGGAATGCTCATAAGATCCAGGCCAGCAGAAACCCCATGATTTCATAAGGCTGTGAATCTCACGGTCTACACCTGCCTGGTCCCGCTCCCTAATACCTTGGATTATGTGAACTAAGACTGCCAAGTCAGACAATCACAGTTTCTGTTTTCGAATCCATGTACTTTTCACCAGGCACAAGGATCTAACATTTTAAAAGAGAATTTGCTTCTAGGATCCAGCGGTGACTGGGATTCTTGGAGACTGGGCAGGCGAATGAATCTGCATCCTTATGGGCACAGGTTGCTGTTGGTGTTACAGTGTGTAAAGTCCACAGCAATATGTTTCAGGGTCCCATCGCCCCGCCAAACCCCTGCCCTTCTCGGAATTGTCTTTACCAGCTCTCCCCAAGTTTTACCTTGCACGATGTAAACTAGATTGTATTTCCGTGCATTCAAATGCGACATGAACAGACAAACCCGAGAAGCAGTGAGACACCTCCAAGAAGGTGCGCGTGGCTTTTCTATTACATTAATGGACTACACCTTCTTTCTTTTGGGTGCTACTTAAGGAGCCAAACCAAAGCCCCAGTGAACAGATAAGTCCGAATATTCAACTGGAAACCTCAGGACTCCAGTCTGGCCTGTGTTTGGCCCTCTCGGTGGCCTCTCTGTGAGCAGCTTCCCGGGAGGGTGTGTCCCAACTTCCAGCAGCTGCCTTTGAAAGCCACGTGTCCACTAAACGCCTACATTACATCAATAAGAAACTAAGGAGGAGATGGGAAGACGATCATTTTTTTCCTCAATTAATCCAGCGATGTTAATTTAATAGCTTTGTTTACTTTTATTTAACATAATTCAGGCCTTTGACGTGACAGTTAAAAAGGTGTTTCTACTGAAGCGTTGATCAGATCATTCTTACTAGCGATGACCTCTGTGCCTTCGGTACCCCGCGGTTCCCCGGGTGCCTCCAAGAATTCTCTGTACTTGAAACTTACCCACAGCGGAGGCGACGCCCCTCGGGAAGGGCGGGTGAAAGAAGGGGGCGGGCGTACTTAAATAGCCCGCGAAGCTCGTCTCTTCATTGGCTCGCAGCCTGTCGGTCACTCGGGAGGGCGGGGAGTCCTGGGGGCTGGAGTGCGGTACCTGAGCTGGACGCGCAGCAAAAAGCCCACGTTGGCCGCTCGCTGGAGCGAGGCGCGGAGAGGCGGGAGACTGCGAATTCCGGCGCCGACGCGCGGCCGCTGCCCCGCGCACCGGTCCCCTTTCCTCCCAACCCTTCTGCGAATCGGCTTGGCCGGGCAGCCAGGGCAGCTCTGAACGGAAAGCAAGATCCTAGCGCCTCGGCGTGGGGAGGGGAGCGGCGTGCGATTTGGAGAGGGGGCGACAGTGCCCGAGGAGAGAGGGGCGCAGTTAGGGAGCCCGAAGGAAGTTTAGCCTCGCGGAGACGACTGGCATTTCGGGACGCCTGGTCGCCACAGCCCGGGCCCTGCGGCGGGGTGAACTCCAAGGTGGCCCTGCGGGCCGGGGAGGGGCGTGCGCGGGGAGGATGCCGGGCGCGCAGCCCCGCTGCTGAGGCCCCACTGCCCCGCCGCCCGGGTCCAGCGCAGCTCGCCGGCCGCGAGGCGCCGAGCAGCGCGCGGTGCAGGCAGCAGCGCCCGGGTGACCGCGCCGTGACCCGCCCGGCGCACCCCGAAGTGGACGCACCTGGCCCGGACCAACGCGGACTTCGGGCTCCCGCACGTCGCCCCTCCGCACGTCGCCCCTCCGCCTGCCCTCCAGACTGGGCTCACTGGGGGTGCCCCGGACGACCATGCGAGATAAGGACTGAGGGCCAGGAAGGGGAAGCGAGCCCGCCGAGAGGTGGCGGGGGCAGTCCACGCCCAGGGCAACCGCGGCCGCGCTCCGCCGCTCGACGCCTCGCGTGGCCCTCGGGGCAGCCCGGCGGGGCGGGGATGCCGGGGCTGGGGCGCAGGGCGCAGTGGCTGTGCTGGTGGTGGGGGCTGCTGTGCAGCTGCTGCGGGCCCCCGCCGCTGCGCCCTCCCCTGTCCGCCGCCGCCGCCGCCGGGGCGCAGCTGCCGGGGAACGGCGGGAGCCCCGCGCGCGCGGAGCAGCAGCCGCTGCCGCCGCAGTCGTCGTCCTCGTCCTCGGGCTTCCTGTACCGGCGCCTCAAGACGCACGAGAAGCGAGAGATGCAGAAGGAAATCCTGTCGGTGTTGGGGCTCCCGCACCGGCCGCGGCCCCTCCACGGCCTCCAGCAGCCGCAGCGCCCCGCGCTCCCGCAGCAGCAGCCGCCCCGCGGGGAGCCCCCTCCCGGGCGGCTGAAGTCCGCGCCCCTCTTCATGCTGGATCTGTACCACGCCCTGTCCGCCGATGACGACGAAGACGGGGCGTTGGAGGGGGACCCGAGGCACCCAGGGTTCCACGGAGGGGCCGGCTCGTCCCGGCTCCGGTCGCCGCTTGGAGCCGCACATCCCCTCCTGCGCAAGAGCCTCCTGGCCCCGGCACCTGGCGGCGGCGGCGCCGCCCCTCTGGCCACCGCGCAGGACAGCGCCTTCCTCAGCGACGCCGACATGGTCATGAGCTTTGTGAACCTGGGTAAGGACTTAGGACGTTTCGCTCCTTTCCAGTGTCCCGGGCTCGGGAGTGTGGTGGTGGTGCGGAGGGCCCTGCCCGGCGCCTGGCGTGGCGGGGGTGCGGGGACGCGCGGGCTCCGCCACCTGCGCCACCTGCTCTCTCGGCGCGCGCGGCCCGGCCCTGCTGCGCGCTGCGTGGCTCCGGCACTGCCGCCCCGGCCGCTTTCTTCGCCGGAGCCCCGAGTGAGGTCTGCGCTTTTCGCACTCCTGTCCCGCTCTAGCTAAGTTGACTCTGGCGGAAAAGTCCCCGGGAGTCGCCATCCCGGGAAGGAGGAGCCTTTTGAACCCTCCTTCTCTTCCGAGCTGTCTTCTTTTGCTCCGTTGCTAGTTTTTCTACCGCGATTTTTAGGGGCTCCGACAGCATTTGAGAACTTTGGAAACTTGGCCCGAGCGTTTTCACAGACACCCACGGAATCGGGGAAAGAGGGCTTTGCCGGCAGCGGAAGGTCCCGCGAGGAGCGCGGAGCGCGCGCCCGCCCCAGCCAGCGGGGCTCGCGCCTGTTGCGGGCCGCATCCCAGCCCACTGGGTCATCCGTGCAGTACCCTTGCTCGCAGGCCCTCGGCCGTGGTGCCCACGGGCTGACGCTTTCATCAAAGCTGCCCGAGCTGTAAGGGCAGGGAAAGGGTGCGGAGTGGGGTCGGGGTTGGG
>RJWT010023966.1:0-16636 GCA_004365215.1 Cuniculus paca | reverse complement strand
GGTTTTAGTGGCTGCTGAGCCAAGTTAGGAGACAATTAACATTATCTACCATAATGAGAGCTGTTATTGTTTTAAAACTGTCTGTAAAATATATTACCCATATTTAATCTTACTGATTATTTTGCCTAACAGCAACAATATCTTTTTACTTATGTGGAAATAAAAGTCTTGGATAAATTAAATTACTTTCCTATATCATACAGCAACTAAATAGTACTAATTTAGAAAAATATGCAGTATAAGAAAATCAAATGGAAATTCTAGAACTAAGAGATGTAGCATATAAAATAACAAATTCACTAAATGGCACCAATAGTAGAATGAAGACAACAGGAAAGACAATCAATAAACTTAAAAGATAAATCAAAAGCAATTATCCAGTCTGAGGAACTAAAAGAAGACTGAAAATATGAAAAGTTCTTCAGAGACCTGTGTAAAAATGTTATAAGATCTAACGTACATGTAACTGAGGTCTCAAAGAGAAAGCAGAAAAGGTATGATATCTAAAAGAAATGATAGCTTGAAATTTTCTGAAATTTGGTGAATGACATAAATTTATAGATTGAAGATGCTCAGAGGACATCAGGCATAATAAATATAGAATAAACGCAAAGATAATCACATCCAGGAGTATTACAGTAAAACTGCGGAAAACCAAAAATGAAGAGAAAGTTTTAAAAGCAGAGAAAGTCACATGTAATACAAATGAATCATCAGAAAAGCATTCAGGCCAGAAGGTAGTGAGACAGCATTTGTTAAAAATTACTGAAACTACTAGGAAAGAGATCATCAATTCTTGTTTCTGAGCATAGTAAGAAATAGGCTAGAGCCTGCCTATGATGCTGGTCATCGTACCATCAGATTTGGGAACCTGCCTGCCAATGAAACACATATAGAGAAAAACAGAGGAGATGGTAACCGGACTCTAGATGGCATTGTCTGAAGCATAACATCGAACTTAGTCTCATTCATTGAAACTATGAATTTTCTTTTTAGTATAAATCATTTGGAGTTTGGTTTTTATTATTTACAACTGAATGAAGTCATATTTAAAAATCATAATAGGAAGTAGGGAGATAGACTTTTTTTTTTTTGGTACTGGGGATCGAACTCATGACCTCATGCTTACCAAGCAAGCACTTGAACCGCTGAGCTAAATCCCTGGCCAGTGATAGATCTTTTAAATGGAAGGGGATCTAGAGTTTGAGAGAGGGCTACATGTACTAATAGAAATAAAACTGAAAAATCATCCTTTGAGATGGAATATAAGCATTATATCTCCTTCAAAGTTTTTCTCATCCTTTTCATCCCACTGATTTCTTAGGAAACCTTAGTTGCTGCACCTTCCTCTGTATTGTTTTAATATTTCTTCATTGTTGTATTAATCACATATTTTAATTGATTTCTTAATAAACTGTGATATCTTTGAGGGCAAGATATCTTTTGTGCCTAAAATCTGTTTCTAGCACATACTGAATCATAAGCATGCACACTATAGATTGGATCAAGACTGTCCTTTAAAAGCCCCAGCATCAAAGGCTAGTCCCTTATGATACTGGCAGGTGGAGGGCTTAAGAGATGGAGAGCAGCAGGTATTCTGGGAAGTGGAGGCACTCCTTCGAGGAGGGCATTGGACTGTAGTCCTTTCCTCTTCCTCTCCTTGCTTTCTGGCTGGCATGAAATGACTGAGCTTCCTCTGCCGTAGGCTCTGCCATGTTGTAATGCTTCATCACAGGCCCTAGGCAACAAGGCCAACTGGCCATAGATTACAACAGGCAAAAAAACCTGTCCTCTTTATAAGTTGATTTATCACAGAAATTTGTGACAATGATGGAAAGCTGACTAACCCAATAAACTTTTCAATCAGAATTTTTAAAGTGGGGTTCCAAGTATTTATTAATTAAGCCAAGTAGGATGGCTTTGGTTGAAAGTAACAAAAGTTTCAAGTCAAATGGGCTTAAATGTTTAAGAGAATTTATTGACTCATCGCACTGAAAAAAAATCTAGAGGGAGGTGATTTTAATCAATGTCCACTATAAAGGAAGAGCAAGATAGTATACTGAGAAACTTCAGAGGTATTCTCATTGCAACTGGACAAGCTGCGGTAGAATTAGTATATATTGTCTGTTTATTGATGAAAATATGAAGAAAAGAATCCTTGTTTCATAAACTAAAGTAGAAAGCACATTGGTTACTAAATCATAGTTATGACTGCATGAGGTATGTAATGGTGTCTGATAAATGAATGGAACAATTTTTTTCATAAAATTTTAAAGGCTTTAAATATAAATAGTATTTCATTTTTAGGTGTAAATCATAAATAATATTCATTTAAAGCAGTAAGATAATGATCCCTAAAGTTGACAAATCAAACATGTCAACAGAAGCATAAATTTGAGTACAATGGAGTTTAAAACAAGCATGAAAGCTAACGGTTAGAAGATGCTGCTACTGGAGTGTAGAGTACACTGCTAGGGGACATGGGAAGACAGTTTCTCAACATAAGCTCTCTTAAGCCATTTGTTTCTCTGACCAAGTTTATGTAAGAATTTGACAAAAATAAAACTTTAAAAAGTTAACTCACCTTAAAGTAAGGAATTCTAAAGATGTAGTGAGACCTAAATAATTCTTCAAAAATTTTATTTGATAAAAAATCCTTATACCAAATGCTCTCCTACCTTGAATAAAAATTATTCACATACCTTCTCTTGTTTTTTGTTTTTTTGTTTTTTTTTTCTCTGCATTTAGTTTGGTATCTGAACACTCATGCTTTCCTGTCCCCCTCTGCCGACTAAATTTTGGCATTAACCCACGAACTTCCACCCTAGTGTCCAGCCCTAATAGAGTAAGGCTGAGAAGGTTTCGTTCGTGTGCTCAAAGTGGTTGTGGCTTGGCCCATGGCTGTCATGGGTTAGTGCAGAGCATACTATCTTTGTCATCTAAGACTTCTGTTCTATTACTTATCACAGCATTGAATGTGGTATCATGAAGCAGTCATGATTTAGACTTTGCTAACCTCTAATTTCTCATGCTAAAATCATTTTTTATGTAGTCAATGGCCAATTTCAAGCAAACTGCCAAATTTAAGACTCATTCACTATTCTCAGAAAAACAATCACTAGTCCTAATGTCTACAGCGTGCCTCATGCCTCCCATACCCAGAGAACATTCATTGAACCCATAATGTCATTTTACTTCTGACAGAAAGAGCCAGTAACACAATCTTCTTAAATTGCACCTGTACCAAGCCAAGATAAAGGTCACAATCTTATGATTGGTGCCATTTTGATTACACAAATCCAAACATGTCCACTTTGAAAAGCTAGCAAGGTGAATCTTCCAGTTCCGTTAACATTGTAGATGTCATTACAGAGGTTTATTGAAGGGTATGACACACAGTACTAATAGTTACAGCAGGCTAACCTGTTTGTTTCAATTCTTATTTCTAAATGAATTACCTTGTGGGTAATAGTAAAGCTGGAAACTAAGAAATAAGGGTCAGATTCCTCCGGTGAGATCTCTCTTGTAAAATTATCCCAAATGCAATAATACCACATTATTGACTTAAGCACATTTCCCAGTGACATGGCATAGCTGACCTGTAATTTTTATTCTACATGATGCCAGCCCTAATAAAATGACACTTGTGAATGTAAATTAAGCTCGCAAAGGGGACAGATTTCATGATTCTGGTTTCTCTCAGATGCCTGTAGGCTATCACAGGTTCCATATGTGAAGTAATTATGTTCACTGAAGGAAAGAATAAATGCTGTCAAATTGTATACTGAGAGAAAAAGCAGCTATTATATTTCAGTAGTCGCTAGAGCATTGCCCCCAGACAGTAGCAAGATGTATAAGAAAATAAAAACGGTGCCAGCCATATATTACACATCTGCCTTTACTTTTGTAGCTCCCTTTAAATGTATATTATACAAAGACAATAACTTACCAATGAATGTTTCAGCTGTCTTCTTGTGAATATTTTCTGTGGAGCCATTTTGGAATGCGAAGCATGATAGCTATTGAAGGGATACTAAATATAGATGGTTCTTAGTTCTGTTCCCCTTGAATTGTACTGAGAAGTAAAAACCCCATTGGATCCCTGATGTTCAGACTTTGGTTTTTCCTTCAATAATGTCTCAAATTCTAACCTAGCCCTACCCTTAGCTGTTTTCTTTATATGCGATGAGAATGGATGGGGGTCATTCTCCATTCTGAAACCAACTTGTCTACTGAGAACATTTTCAAAAATAAATTTAGACTTAATATAATAGCTAGGAGTGATATGGTATTCATTGTACACTGTGTAATTTATTACATGGAATCTCATTCTTTAACTTGCTTGGTAGGAACAATAAAGAAGTAAGTCATGAAGAATATTTTAAGGTATATGACTACCAGTATAGAGGTAATGGAACTTCTCTAATCCATTCATTCTGTCCTTTCCCAGGAGACCCAGCCCTGGGAACACAGAGGGATAGCCAATGTGCGTTAGTGCTAGATAATCACTAGAGAAGGAAAGTTCTGCCTTTTTGGACTTCAATCTGTACTTTCTGAGTAAGGTAGGTGGTTTTTGAGATTGGTGACTGACCTCCCACCCCTCTTCTGCCACTCCCTGAGAAGTCTGTTGTACTTCTGTTGCTTTATGATTGACCAAAGTGGCTCCCAGTCAGGCTTTGAAAATGCATCTGAATGACCTTATGCTTCGGGCTGCTTCTCCATCCTCTGAAAAGAAAGCAAACCAAAACCTAGTAAGCTTTTAGTACAGTTTATTTAAGCTATGAATTAAGATTCAAACAACAAAGCTGTAGTGCAGACTATGATGTCAGTAAGTAGGAGGCAGCTGTAATTATTTACCCATACAAAGGCATACTCATGAAATGAAACCAGTGATTGCAGAGTGGTTGATGAAGTGAACTGGAGAATCTCAGATTAAAAACAGAGTTATTTCGGTTTTCAGCATCATTTAAGAAATAGTTTATCAGTTTCAAGGTGAATAATTCCAGTCAGAGGGAGTGTAAGACCTCAAAGATTTTCCATTCCATCCAACACTGACTGCCAAAGGAGTCCTTTATAAAGATAAAATCAAAATTAGCACCTGTACTCTCTATCCTATATCAGTTTTAGAGCTGGAAAAAGTAAGTAGAACAAAAACAAAACAAAACAAAACCCACATTCAGCTCTCTGGGTCACCTTTAAAGACTGAAGACAGTAACCCTATTCCCAGTCACTGCGTGAGTCTTCACTGACAGGTTCTCACCCTTCAAAGCTTCATCGTATAATATTGTTTATAAATCATTGTAAACCTTGAACACACTCGGAAATACAAAGTAGAAATTGTTTCAGAAATAGCGTACCTTTTAAATCATATTACGTCACTAACCCTCTTCTACTGAACTGCTATCATTTTGTGTTTTATCCAAATCAGACTGACTAAGGCTGTCCTACAAAAGAAAGTCCTTTGCAAAAGCGTTTGCTGGTATCTCACCCAAAGGAAGGGAAATGAGGCTGGCAATCGTTATGCATTAATGTCTGTTATTAACTATTTTAACAGCTTCATTGAGATATAATTCAGAAACCATATAATTTACCCATTTAAAGTAAACAATTCAATGATATTTAGTATATTCAGAGTTGCACAACCAATGCTATAAACCATGTTGGAACGCCATTTCAAGAAGAAACCGTTTCTCTTAGTGATAACTTCTCATTACCCACTGGCCCCAAACCCTGACAACTACTAATCTACTTTCAGTCTCCATATTTTTAGATTCATCCATCTCATTCACCTTATATAGATGGATTCATAATGTAATTCAATATAAATTGAATGAGATGCAGTCTCTTTAAATGAGTTCTTTCAGTTAGCATACTGTTTTCACAGCTTATGCTGCAAAGTTATATTAGTTCTTCATTCTCTTTTATTGTCACATAATTTTATGCACACACAATGTTGTGTTGATTCATTTGTCAGTTTATATGCATTTGGGTTATTTCCACCTTTTGGCTACTTTGAGTGAAGCTGCTATAAATATCTGGCTACAACTTTGGGTGTAGATGTATGGTTTCATTTCTCTTACAGTGACTGGATTCTACAGTAATGCATTGTTGAACTTTTTGAGGAACTATCAACCTGTTTCCAGCATTGCTGCAACAATGTACATTTCCACTGATAATGCATGATGACTTCAGTTACTCTACATACAAGCCAGCACTCATTTTTCTCTCAATTATAGAATCCTAGTGTTTGTGATGTCTCCTTCTGATTTGATATTATCAAAGATTTTGAGCATATTTTCTTTCACATTTCTTTCTTTCATATTTTCTTTGTCATTTTGATATATTTTTTAGACATATCTATTCAAACCCTTTAGCAATATTTTATCTGGTACCAGGGATTGAACTCATGACCTCATGCTTGCCAGGCAGGAGCTTATGCCACTGAGCTAAATCCCTGGTCCTTTAGTGACATTTTAAACTGAGTTGTTTATGTTTTTATTGTTCAGTTGTAAGAATTACTTCCATATTCTGCATATCAGGCCCTTATTATAATCATGAATTGCAAATAATTTTCCCACTTTGTTTTTTCTACTTTAACTTTCTTGATTGTGTCCTTCGAAATAAAAAAAATTTGAATTCTGATGACATTTAACCTATTGATTGCTTCATTTTTCACTTTCATTTTGATGTTATCCCTGAGATGTTTTTGCCTTCACTGATGCCACAAAGGTTTACTTGTATGTTTACTTCTAAGAATTTTGTAATTTTAGCTCTTAATTTAGGTCTGTGATAGATTTTGGGTTACCTTTTGTGCACAGTATCAGGAAGATGTCCAAATTAATTCTTTTGTGTGTGGATATCCAGTTGTCCCAACAATAACTGTTGAAAAGGTTTTTTTTTTTTCTTCATTGAAAATTCTTGGCATCCTTGTTGAAAGCCAGTTGGTCATAAATATATGATACAGAATTCTGACCCCAAACTATGAGAAACTAAGAAGAGTGAGAAATATTGCTTGTAAGTTTTCCAAAACACTGAAAAACCACTAGTTCTCACATATGGCCAGAACCTGACTGAGGCAAGTGAGGCACTGGTTTTGGGCACAGAATGGAAATATACAGTATTCAAGATAAATACTATCTAAAGGCAATATTTAAAAATTCAAAATTGTTGGGAAAATCCATGATGAATAAACTATAACAATTTAAAAAAGACAGCATTAGTGAAACTTATTTTTCCTTTTTGCTTTTATCTCCAATGTGGACCAGCAGGGCACTGTTACAGATGCTGCCTTTTTGAAAATTCGATACCTTGTTTATTAGGACATTTTCATTAAAGTTGATATATAAAAATATATATTGAGGTATACTTATTGTAATTATAACCATTCTCCTCTCTTAGATTTTGTACTGAGGAAAATGCCTGATTAGCCTCATTTTCTTGCCCTCATATCCAGCCCTGCCGATGGCTACAAATAATGGGATCTTATTCTGCTAAATAAGTGGCTTACCAGTTTGATGAGCTAACCATGAACGAATGTTCATTCATCTAACTGAAAATCCCCCTTTTTCTATTTAATCAGACAAAGTTATTTACATTGCACAACACCTGCATGTATTAGTGATGTTCCATATTTTGATATCTGATCCAGTTCATCCAAATAAAAATAGGCATCATGCAAATCACAAGCAGAAAGCCTCAGTTTAGATTCCCTCCACTGATTAACTATCATCTCTAAAATATTTCCATTCTTTTACCACCAATTGTGAGTATTGGCTGGTCATCTACTGTCCCACGGAAAGACCACAACAATAACACGATTGCACATGAGAAGCTCCCAGGCAGCCATGATCTCTGACCAAGGTTACTATGGAATTAGATAAGGACGGAGAGACTCTGCTACATTAAGAATGCATTTTGAGGTGTGGCTTGCCATGTACATGGTAGGGAAGAGTCAGGTGCTATAAATAACAAGGATGGGTAAACTAAAAATAAAAAGATGCTTAGCCTTTCTGAGTTAATTATTCTCATTTTCATGCTGGCATTTAAGTTTTTCAACTAAAGGTGGCTTAGTTTTATATTTCAGCCTATCATATATATATTTTTTTTTCAGCCTATCACTATAGCCATTAGCAATTTCTAATGGCTACTATCTAATTGCCTTTCAAATGAGAATAATTACAGTATAGCCCCTGCAAAATCATGGTTCAGAATTCCTGGCCTCAGTCATTCACAGAGTTTTTTTTTTTAGAACCTAACTAATAGTTGTTGGCAGAAACCCCCACAATTTTGTGGAAACCACAAATACCCTCCCTAATTGTTTTCTTGGCAGGAGTTCTGCAAGTGACCAATCCGAGAACATTATTTAGTTCTCCTTGCTGTTGAGTGGCTGCAGCTCTGTAACGCATCAGCAGATGCACCAGGATTCCGGCATCGTAACAGGTTGCTGTACCGCCAGCAGCTATCTCAAGTGTTCTTGGTTTTCATTCTTCTTAAAGCCCTAAGGTTCCTTAGATGCTGCCAAAATGACCTGCATCATCTAGGGCTTTATAAATAAAGTGTTTTATTAAATTTAACTACCTCGCTGCGAAAGACAGAGTATATTTAGTGTTTATACAAAGGTTTTGTAACCAAGGAGGTGAAAAAGTGTTGAAAGGAGGGAAGGGGAATGGGAAAAAAGAAGCAGTAAAAAATATGTACAGGCGTAAATTCCTTATGATGAATGCTATCATTATGAGTATCTAAAATGTACCAATAAAATTTTAAAAAATAAACTACAAAAATAGGCATTTGTAAGCATTTTTTCTGATCATATTTGAAATTCACAGTTTTTCACAATTCTAGGAATGTAACCCCCATGAATTTTGGGGTTTCACTATATTAGCATAGAGTGAGGAGTATACGTACGCCAGATCAGAAATGCAGAGGTTGGAGAGAGAAATATGAAAGAAAAGCCCTTCAAAGGAAAAGAAGGTCGTGCAAATAAAAATAACTAGGAATATTAAGTGTTTACACATAGTGTAGTGACACAAGGCATTCGAGGCAGGAGCAAAAGTGGAGAAACAAGGGAGATCTGAGGTCACAGAAGGTCACAAATCTACTGTCCTCAAGGAGGTGTTTGCTGGCTCAGGCTCCAAATAAGACAACTTTGAGGCAAGGTCCAATCTCACCATTCTACTGGTCTGATTCCTTTGTTAGGATTCACTCACACTTTGTAGATCATCTAGGTTCACTCTGAGGTGAAATTTTAAAGAAATTAAAGGTAAATAAATGCTTGTATATAAATATCGCCCCCTCCCAAAGAAGCTGTGGCTTTTCTGGCTACGGAAGCCTCTGCAGTCTGAGCTTGTTCCTGTTTCCTGTGACATCCACTCTTTACCCAAGACACCCACCTTCCCCCCACGCTGTATTCCTGCTGAGAGAGCTGCGTCCGTACTCATGTCACCACCAGCACACAGTAGGACTTTGAGTTCAGTGTTTTCTTGTGTGTTTTGCTGAGTTCTACTGTGCAGTTTAATGGGCAAAGAATGTTTGGAAAAAAATATGTAATGTTTCTAAAAATTACTACAGCCCACCAGGCATGATGGTACATGTCTGTGACTCCAGCAGTCAGGAGGCTGAAGCAGAAGGATCTGGTGAGTTTGAGGTCAGCTATGTCGTGAGGTCAAAGCTAGCCTGGATTACAAAGTGAGACTGTCTCAAGAAAAAAATAAATAAATAAAAGACTACAGCGTATCTGAGAAATTTGGACTACTCCTGCAAAGCCTTAAAGGTAGCAGTGCTACTGCTGGGCCAGTGGAGAATGTAGAGGTGGTAAGGGGAGCATATGTGATGTCTGTCACAAATATTTGGCACGCAACCTTCCTGCATGCTTTTGGTGAGTAGGGCTAAGATGGGTGAGGTGGCAAAATTTTTCTTAGCTGTTGGTTTGGGATATTTTGTTCTATCTTTCCTTAATTTTAAGAGAGGTTTAATGTTCAGAAGTTTGAGGGAGACCTCCTAAAAATCCCAAGAATTCCCAATCTTGTTTAGTACAATCCCAATTCCTTTCCCTTTTACGTTTCAGGTGAAAATATTCTATCACTCGATTGCAGTAGTTTTCTCTTCCTGGGTAAAAAATTATTACTAATTAAGAGGCATAAAAAGAAGAGATATGTGTTCTCTTACAGTGTCTGCAGATCACGTGTCCAGACATGATTTAGTTGCTTTAGGGTCTTAGTAGACTACAACCCAGATGTCAGAGAGGTACTGTCCTCACTGTTGCTGGCCAAACTTATTTCCTCACAGCTATACAACGTGGGGCAGCTGGCCTCTTCAAAGCCAGCAGGAGAATCTCTGAAGTCAAGAGCTGACCAGTCCCTCTTTTTGGAACTTTCACCTAAATTAGGGCTATGTAGGATACTCTCTCTTTTGGTACCAGAAAATCAACTCATTTGGGACCTTAACGATCTGAAAATCTCTTTACCTGTGCTGTAATGTATTGGCCAGAAAGAAGTCCCAGTTTCTTTCTGGGCTTAGGGGAAAGAGACTGACCAATGATATGTCTCACTGGGGTCATGTGGTTATGTCTACCTTGTTAGCCTAAGGAAAATTTCTCATTTTTATGCCACTTGTATTTGTTCCCTTTTTAAAAAAAAAAATCTTCACTGTCTAACTTACCTATGAGTAAACTATCAATGATGGCAACCTTCTAAAATCACACCCACCTGTGAAACAAATCTTTTATCTACTCCTACTTATACCAATTTAAGAAACAATGCTAAAATTTCAATTGGATTAAATTTGCAGTGTAAATATTAAGACACATTCCAGTGCTTACGAGTCAAATCAGAAAGAACAGACATAGAAGAGACATGATAGTAACATTTTAGAATTTATGTTGACTTCTGATGAAAATTGAGAACACATTGTGACCATCAGTCTTCCCTACCTTCTGATTACTGTGACCTGCAGTCTTGGTCATTTTCCTCATTGTTTGGACAAAATACCTGATACTCACAATTTTAAGGAGGAGAGGTTTATTTTGGCTCACAGTATTCAGAGGATTCAGTCTCTGGCAGGGGACAGCTACTTACATCATGGAGATCAGGAAACAGAGAGAAGGGAGAAAAACCCTTCTGGTCACACCCCCAGTGACCCACCTCTTCTGAGTGGACCTACCTCCTAACTGCAAGTCAGCTGTAGCATCCTGTGGTCCCGTCACTTTCCAAAAGGCTGAGTACATGAGGTCTGGGGGAGATTGTGAGTCTGAGCTACAACACCATCTGTGAACTGACAGAGCCAATTTTAAGGCAACCTAACATCACGACAAATATTTAAACAGGAAAAAAGTTTGGCTAAAAGCAATCACACGATCAAATAACCCCTGTTGCTAAAATTATTCGTTGTGTGAACTTGTTTATTATTGTTGGTACTGGGGGAAAGGTTTGCCTTCAGAGTGAGACCTAATCAAATTCTAAGTAATCATCTCTCATCTTCATGGTTTTAGTTGTAAAAATAATTAAATAATAATTTGTTTCCAGTTCAAAAAATACCTTTTTTTCCTAATAAATCAATTCTGTATCTCCATAAAATTGTTTTGCAGTCACCAGTTTGAAGTTACAATGAGTCAAGGCTCCATATGTGTGTGTGTGCATGTGTGTTTCTTAGTTACTTTCTTGTCACTAAGACACAATATCTGACACCCACAATTTAAAGGAGGAAGGGTGTATTTTGACTTACAGATTATAGAGGTTTCAGTCCATAGTTGGTTGGCTCCAAAGCAGGGCAGCATTGCTCATGGCATGGCAGGCAGGAAGCAAAGAGAATCAAGGGATGAGGGAGGGAGATGGACCCTTCCGGTACCCTTCCAGGTCATTCTTCAGTGACCCACCTCCTTAGACCAAGCTTCACCTCCCAGCATCACATTTGGCTATCGACTCATCAGTGAACTAATCCACCGTTATCAGGTCACCATGATCCAATTACCTCTCCCAAAGCCCACCTGTGAGCACATGTGACCTAGATATAAACCTTAACTCTGTGTGTGTGTGTGTGTGTGTGTGTGTGTGTACACTAGGAATAAAGTAGGGAAAAATACAAAAAAATTTTCATCTGCAATGTTATCCTATTTTGTAAGAAAAAATCCTCAGGTAGTTTCAATGGTCATTAAAAACTCTTCTGGCATTCTCATAACACAAGGTCATGAAGCATGGTCCTAGGAATGGATGCATACATCTGAGTATTCAGATTATTCTGGATTTTTTGTTTGTTTGTTTGTTTTTAAAGACTTAGCTCTCTGACTCCATGAGAGCACTTGTTTTTCTATAAAGGAAAAAAAAATCAGTTCTTTCAGATCACAAAGAAAAAGGAAGAAGGAAGGAAGAAAGAAAGGAAGGCAGGCAGGCTGAAAAAAGAAAGAAAACTGCCACTGAAATCTATGTGGCATTAGGGCTTACTGTACAAAAAAATAGTCAATAATCTAGTGGGATTTACTGGACAATAACACTGGAAAATCAATGTGGTAATAAAAATGGGAACAAAGAAGATAAAGAGCCAAGCTGTTGTGCATAATTTTAGTCAAAATAGCAGGGTTCTCTTGTTTAAAGATAATATAGTGAGATTTTAACACTAGTAACTACAACTACTTCACTATATTAACTGACCTTTAAATATGACTGTCCTTTCCATTTGACCAAATGACATTTACCTCCTACGAGAAACTATTCATTCACTTTAGAAAACCAATATATGGAAATATGCTAAATTGACATTTAAGAATTATCTCAAAACACCTTTATGATAACTTATGTTATTTCCATATGATTTGAATTTGAGATTTTAAAATGTATCTTAAATCCATTTACAACAATTGCCAGATATCAGGTGACTATTAGAGTTATCTAATAATGATATTAGGATTTTTCCTAACAGTTAAGTAATTGCTTCTTTTCCACGCTGAAGGCAAGTTGAACTTTATGCCCTTTTCAAGATTTACACCGGTATCCTGTAAGGTAACGGGCAGCAGCAGACTGACATTTTATTTACTACAGCATTGTTTTGTAATAAGAAGAGCTGCTTTTCTGTGTTGTCCTGATAACATAGGAAATGGTGGAAACCAAGTAGCAGGGTTACCAGTGGCAGACAGTGGCTGGGCCGTGATCCAGAGCTGTGAGTCTACCAGCTAGGAGCTCAATTTGCCTCCGCCAAACTGACCTGAAATCCCTTACTGCCCACTCTTCTGTAAGCCATATAGCACTCGTCACCGCTGTCACCAGTCTCCCTCATTGCCCCTTTGCTTCCCAGAATCTTACAAGTCATACGAAATGCATTAAAAGGAGTCATTTCATTGAGCTTTAACGCCATAGATATCGGCTTTAATTTCACATAAATAAGACATGCTGCATTTTGTGGCTTTAATTACATTAGAATCCAAGGTATTTTACTTTCTAGACTCATGGAATTTGAAAAGTCTAAGCAATGTTATAAAGTGAAATTGAATTGGAAGAATATTCCTGCATCCTTATCTCTTGAAAGAATATTTTTTTCATGACTAGCATACTCAGTCCTCATAACTGAATGTTCTTTCCACTCCCACTTTCAAAAATAGTAAGTAAACAGATTTAGGATTAAAGGTGTATCTTTTAAAAAGATCAGACATCCAGCCTCTAGAATCTAAATGGATTTGGATATAGCAGTCAGAGCTCTATTCTAAAGCTGAGTATAAAATCTGGGTTAACAAGTACAGTCAACCAGGCCTAGTGAGCACTTTCAATGCACTTTGTTAACCTAAGGAAGCCTCCGGGCTCTCTCTCTCTCTCTCTCTCTCTCTCTCTCTCTCTCTCTCTCTCTCTCTCTCCCCGTATATACAGAACTACAGACAGAACTCCTGTTGCTCCTCATGAAAAGAATGCCTAATTTTAAACACTTAATGAGCTTGGTGGGGTGATCCAAGCTTCTGAAGATTTCCATAGACTTAGAGCTAATGAGAGCCAAGTTGTGGGCTGATGTGTATCAGTGAGAAGCTCTGCTTTCCCTTGTCTGAAGCATGGAAGAGAAGTATGTAATGGCTTCTGCCTCGAGGCAATTCTCAGGCTAGCTTTTCACTTTAGTAAAAGTCTCCTCTTTGCCCCCCGGGTTTGCTACAGAACAGTTATATATAGAAGCTGCCTTAAAGGTAAGATTATTTTTAGATACATAAACAATGGCTTGAAAAGAGATATTTCAATGGAACATTTTTCTTTGGAGACAGACAACTAGAAATTTCCTTAGTTTTGGTCCCTTTATCTCCACTTATTTTTTTTTAAACTGAATTTAGTCATAGTAGTTGAATTCAAGGACAGTTTTCTGTCATGATCATTAAACGTATTCAGTTGCCTTTAGCTTTTATGGTAACATATTATCCAATTTATGACACATAAATTAAGTTTTTCCTGCCCTTTGTTGTGACTTATTTTTGTGAGTTATTTAATATCCAATTGGTACAAATTGGAACCATGGAGTTTCCATGAAAAATAACCATTGCCTCTCAGTGGGTATTAATATTAAATTTAGTAATATTAACAGCATATTAACAACAGGCACAATTAGCATTACTTTGAACAGAGCATTATCCAACAAGACACTGTAGGATTAAGCCATTTTAGGGCATTAAATACCTGTCATTTTATTTCCATCACTTTACAGTGGGTGGTTGATTGGGATTAGAGGGCAGATTAGTCTTTCTATGGAAATGTTTGTATTCATTCGAGAAGTGCACCCTAAATGACTGCCTTCCTCCTATACGCGTTTGTCTTCAGTAGTTACATAATCCATTATGCCTTCTATTTAAGGAAGGACATGTTGAGAGAAACACCTAGGTTGGAATTAGGATGCACTTTTGAAAGCTTTTGTTTCAAGGAGATGCATTTACTCCAGAAAGCAGTGATATAAACTGAACATTTGTTTACTAAAGATCTGTGCTCTGTCACCGGCAAAGGGTGCCTGCACACAGTGACAAGCGGTTACATAGTTGGTCCAAGAAAATGACTGGAGGTTTCTTCTCAAAAACAATTAGATAAACTCTCTGAGAAGTATTGCACTTAAGGTAAATACTACAACCCTAGAATATTACAATCCTAGAGAAAAGTCATAGAACTTGAGGTTCTTACTCTACCTGTGGGCCATTCATCAACTCAGTCCATTTACATAGTACTCTTGATCAAAGTTCTTAAACCTTGTTAGTATGAAATCAAAGGTCATTATTTTAGGAAAACCAATTATATGAATGTGAAAGTCCAAAATAAACATCTGGTTGAGGGGAACCTCTGGGAAAAAAAGATAATAAAATCTTTACAATATAATTTATCTAATTAGACCAGAGATTTGAGAAATTACTTTAAAAAGGTTTAAAATGTAAAAAATCAACAGTAGAAAAAATAATCAGTGATAAAATAATCAAAGAATGAGGCAATCCTTAGGAAAAAAAATATAAAATACAAAAAATACAAAATTCACCAAAAGTTTTGGGATTTAAATTCAAGTTACTGCTTTTGAGTATAGTATGAGAATAGCATGCATAATACCTGTGGAATAAAAGGACAAGAAGTATAGATTGATCTACTATGCTTATCTATCTGATTAAGTTGAAGAAAGAGGGCATAACTGGTGGGGAGAAATTTACATAAGAAAAAATGCAAAAGAATTACATTGAACAGCATCCATGCCTGCAGAATAAAAGGATACATTCAGTACCCAGCACAATAAGGAAAGACCCACGCTCATGTTTATTATAGCAAAATTTTACAACTATGTAAAAATTTATAATAACGAAAAAAGGATACTGTAAAAGCTTCCGGAAAGAACCATTAAATACCTACAAAGAAATAATATCAAATTGGTAAGAAGCTTCACATGAGTGAAATGAAAAGAATCAATGGTATTAAGCCAGAGTCCTTTTGCTACACATCTCTCCAACCTAGAATTACACATATACAATCTAGCTGTCAAATAAATGTGAGAGAAAGGGATTTTCAAACAAGCAATGGCATAGAAAATTTGACACCATACAATCCTGAGAAGTTCTTGAGGAGATATATATATATATATATATATATATATAACAAAAATTACAAATGCCCAAAACATTAATCTATAGAAAATAAGAAAAAAATGAATATAATGAGGTGAAGTTATAAGGAAAACATTCAGAAGCCCTAGAAATATACTAGTTTGGCATCTGCTGATCACTCCGGAACCACAAAACAAAGCAAAACACAAAACAAAAGTCTATGCCTTACCTCGTCTTTCCCATTTCTATATATTCTACCAAAATCATACATATTTTATAATAAATTTCAACAATTCTTTTTCCCTCCACTTCCAGTGCATTAGCAAAACCTTACAGGCCCTGCCTTCACAAAGCTCTAATCCATCCTGATCCAAGTCATTATGGTATCCCATTTGAACCTTTGAGCTAACATAAAGCAAATTATGGTACTCATTCATTCAAAATCTTTTGCCCTCTGAAAGTTTGAAAATTGAGACTGTTAAATAAACTGATAGTAGGCAAATTAACAGAAGAAGGGGTATATAAATCGATTGTGTGGTTTTCGGGTTACCTAAAGAAAAGTGAATACCCCCCAAAACTGTGAAGCTTGTATATGTGCTTCAAAGCAGGAAA
>RJWT010023965.1:0-16848 GCA_004365215.1 Cuniculus paca | reverse complement strand
AGAAATTTATTTATGATATTTTTATTTCTTCTTTTACCTGAGATAGTATTTCTGTTCTAATTTCTTCAATAGCCTCATGGAGTTGTCTTTTTACTTCAATTGCCATCACTGCAGAAACATCATGTGTGTGACTCTCTATCTCTTCTATGTTTTCATCTCCTGGACTTGCTCTGCTTGGGTTGGAGTCCAGGGACTGCCTTTTGCTTCTTCATCTTGACATTTTCCTGGGTTCTTCCAAACAAGTGGGTAGTGGGGTTCCAGGGACTTCCCACATTGGCTACAATTTCTCTGGAGCATGACTGTTTGGTTCTCCTGGCCAGTGCTGGCCATAGGTATCCAATGGTGGCCACTGGGTGCTCTGGTGTAGGGCCAACTTCTCTGTTTTTCCCAGCCCTTGCTGGTTACCTGGGGCAGAAGAGTCCCGAGGGCTGCTGGAGTGTGCACGGGAGTAGGGCCCGCCTCTGCCTTCCCACTCAGGTATTTCTTTTTATAACTCCATTTCAGTTTTGGCCCTTGACATTTCTTAGAGTTGGTTGAGTGTCTTCCCTAGCATCTTATCTTTCTTTTTTTTTTTTTTAAGCACTCCTGACTTTCTGGTGCCATAAAATGCTCTGGGTTCATCTTGTGATTTCCCACCTAAGCCCTGGTCTTTCTTCAAAAACAAACTGTTGCTCTTTCCTCTGGAGGATGGGCTTGGAGGCCCAGATCTGGGTGCACTTGCTGCTGCTGCAGGACCATCACTGCTTCTACCCATTCCAGTGGACCAAGCTAGAGATACATGTCTAGTCCTACATACATATACATCTATTCTATGCTTATGTATCTAGCTGCTATATATTTTTTAAACCATGAACTTACACTGGTATCTCAGATTCCCATTCTAAAGATTTTTCTTAACATTTTATCCAATGACTCCTCAATGCAAAGAAATATAAGAGGAATTAAAAGGGCTTTCGTATTTAAATTGTTTCTAGCACTTTCCAGGATAGGAGTTGGCAAGCTCTAGCTGTCTATTTTCCAGCAGGCAGTAAAGGAAAAACAAACTTTTGTTGGAACATGGTCACGTCCACTAATGTAGGTATTGCTATGACTGCTTCCCACAAGAACAGCAGAGTTGAGCGACTGCAGCAGAGACTTTATGAGCCACAGGGCTGAAAATATTTTCTATCTGGCCCTTCATAGAACAGGTGTAGGCCCTGTTCCAATTTTCATTTTGGAATGGAAAAATGTGGGTTAAAATACATTCTGCCTCTAACAGTGACTGACCTTGTAGCCTAGGTCAAGCTGCTGGTCCTCTCTGGTCTGTTTCCTCCTTTTCTACAAGAGTCTTGGAATGACTAGAAACTCATGTCCAATTCCTGGAACATGACAGATGACCAACGAACGGTATCTATAATTACTTCCACAGGTTGGCAGTTATAATTTAGAATTGAATTTTACACAAAAATAACCTATTTTCGGTGGGGGAAAGATAACTAATACAGTCCACAGGTCTATTCAGCCTACAGGAACTCTCATGGGTCATAATCTTAAATTTAAATACTCCATTGCTTACTGACTGTGAGGCTGTGGACAAGTAACAGCTCTTCTCAGCCTATGTCCCTCTCCACGCATCTCATATCCTCACAAGCCATGAGACCTTGTATCTATGAACACCTTTCTCCCACAGTTCCCACCATTGGTCAGAAAACCAGAGCTGAGCCAGCTGCACCAAAATTAAAACAGTAAATTGTTACAACACACAGTCCTGGTCCTGGCTGCAGGGATTCTGATTCAGGAGGCATGGAATAGGGTCCACAATAAGCACATTTAGCACACGTCCATGGTGGCCAGTCTGGGAACCACTGTTATTCAGTGGCAAATGCCACAAAAACACCCTGACCCCACACCAGTCTGCATCCTTACCAACGTCCTGCCCCTCCTCATGCAGATAAATGCTTGGCCCATTAACAGGTAACACAAGTTCTACAGTAAGCAAATCCTCCTGCCTCTGAACCACTCATTATAACCCTTCCTATGAGCTTGGATCCTTCAAGAACTAAGTAAGATCCTCATGTTCCAGAAGAAAATCTAAGCTAGCCCTTAAACATCCTCTTCCCATACAAAACTACATTCTGCGATTCTTCCCTCATGTGCTGGGTCAGTAAATACTAAACTAAGAGCCAAGCATGGTTGTAGGGAGAGAAGCAGATACACAAAGAAAACCAGAGATGCTGGAAAAGAACAGAACCAATTAAAGAAGGCTAAGGGGCCCTACCCACCCACCAGCTAACCCCAGAAGACCCCTTCACACATGCCCTGCTTGGAAGAAACAGAGACTGAGTGGGCACAGGCCCTCCTGGCCTACAGAGGGAAAACACGGCAGGTATGCAGGAACAGGAAACCCTGGACTCTGGGCCTGAGATTCCAAGGGTCTTTGGACACAGGGTGTGTGCAACACTGTGAGTCAGCCTATGCCATGCCTGCACACACTCAGGCTGGCCCATCACCTTGAAAGGTGAGACTCCCAACCCACTCTAACCCAGTACCAAGCTGTGTGTGTCCAGAGTAGGAATACGAGGGTCCTGCTAAAGTCCCTGGTGTCCAATGAGCAGCTTCCAGAGTGATTTAACCTTTCATCTGTCAAAAGCTTCTTGTAAACTGAGATGAAATCCACATATTTCAGCCATTGTAAAATGTATATTTCAGTGGCATTTAGTACATTCACACTATTGTACAACCACCACCTATATCAAGTCCCAAACATTGTCTTCACCCCAAAAGAAAGCCCTAGAACCATTAAGCACTAACCCGTCATGCTCCTCTCCATCCCTGGTTCTTTACAGTGAGGGGTGGAGACTCTATAAATAGCTTTTATGCCCATCTGGATGTCTGGTAAGACGTGAATGTCAGAAATGCCCTGCAAACTGCAGAGTCCAGAAAAGAAACAGAGATCTCCTTTCTTCTCCAGCTGGAAGCAGTGTTCTAGAAAGGCCCACAGTGACCTGCCCTTCTGCTCCACCCAGCCCAGCAGGAGTGGTCCTAGTCCTATGTCTCTACTCACCCTTCTCCAGCTGGCTGGTATCCTAGAACAAGGGCATGAAAGCTTTGGGGGGACCCCACTGTGCCCCATAGCCTGGCTCCTTCCCCCACAGTAGACTGAGAGGAGGTTGGCTCTTACCCTCTGCTTCTCCGGGTCCACATAGCGAATGCCAAAGTAGTCCTTCTCCAGCAGGCTGTAGTAGTTGCATATGTGGTCGATAAGAAACTGCCCTTTGGTCTCCCGCTGCAAGGGAAGCACATTTCCGTTCAGCCAGGGCCCACCTGTGCCTTCAGGTCCACTCTGAGTCTCCTCATCCCAACGGGTCTGCACTTAGAAACAGGAATCTGCTCGCTCCGGGCCCTAAGCAGGGGCTTCATTTAACCCTTAATCACTACCTAAAGGAGCAGCGCACTTTGCAAAGTGTGCCATTACACACACACACACACACACACACACACACAACCAAAAGAACCAACATGTAGAGCCAAAGGGATAGCCAATATACCCTGCACAGATACGATGTGTCCCAGTACATTCCAGCTCATCTGATTGCATGCCATGTAGTTTTTCTAATGCTATTTATGACTCCAAACACTGGATTCACGGCTCAGTAACTTGAGGAGACACATGCTTTGCAAACCCTCATGTTACACACACCATGTCCCTGGCTGCTGGTTCTAATCACTTCCCACAAGTACTCACACAGTCCTCACCATGGTCTTGTGAGGAAGAACCTCATTTTATATGAGGAAACTAAGCACAAAGGGATTTAGGGACTCACCTAAGATCACACAACTTGTCTGGAGCATGGCAGGATCTGAGCCAGAAAACTGGCTACAAAATCTAGGTTCCAGTCAAGCTGCATGGTCTCCTTGGAAACCTCTGGGTGCACCCCAAGTGGAGCAAGCAGGGCCAGGTTGGTGTGGCGCTGCAGTGAAAGGTGTTGGGATGCCCCAACCCTGCCACAGATGGTGGGAAGGCTGCTTCCCAAGGCCTCACAACCACCATTCCAATCCATCAATCAACACAGCAAGGCAGTGTGGGAGATTCCAGAAGCCCAGGACTAGACTCTAAAGACAGGCCCTTGTGACCTGTGGTAAACCCCCAGCTATTTCCACTTTGGTAAAATGAGATGTTTAGACTAGATGATTTTTAAGTTCATTAGATTATTTTTCCTTCCAAAATTCTTAGTGAAAGACATTATCAGCTAAATCTTAATGAGATAAACACTATTACTTCATAGCAAAAACCTACAGCAGCTTCCATTTGAATGTCTAATAAGGTCAATTTCTGCTTTGGTCAAAGTTGTTGACAGATCTACAGCATAGTTTAGAGAAGCCATGTGAAGAAATTAAGAAATCGGAGACATTAAGTGAGCTGCTCTCCTGATCCACTAAAACAATTTAGCAGATTAATATGCTCTACGCTACATGAAGATTTTCACTAAAAGCTAAGATGGCCAGCCCAGGAAACTGGATGAAAAATCCCACCTCTTGGCCTGGGATGCACCGTGCTGGTGAAGCACCGTGGCTTACAAGCACGCACACTGTGATTCAGAGCTGCTCTTTTCCTTAAATCACTTTCCAGTCTACCTGTTTTGTTTTGTTTTGTTTTGTTTTGTTTTGTTTTGCGAGGAAAGGTTTACTTTCGCTCACAATTTGCAGAGATTTCAGTCTATAGCTAGCCGGCTCCCAGGCAGGACAGCCAGGCAGAAGGGCATCGCAGAGGAGGCTCACTCATGGCATAGCAGGCAGGAAGCAGAGAGAGACTCAAGCTGACCTTCATAGGAGTTGAGTCTTTACTTCCTTTTAAGATAAACCATCTGATGTAAGCCAAAAGAAACAAAACATAAAAATAAACTTGTTTTTAAATTTCTGTAACTTAACTGTATTTTACGCCAGTAGTCTCGAATGATAACAAACTCAGACTGATGACAACTGGATCCAATACCCAGGATACAATCGACAGATTCAGCTCCTTTTATAGATATTGTCTGTAGGGCATTCATTTTAAAGAAGCTAAGCATTACCAACTCACTGAACATAAGAGTTCATCAGTTTATGACTGAATGACAAAGCTCTCTGCATTTGGATTTACTACAGGGAACTACTCACTACTGTATGCAAGATGTACAGGATGTGCTACAGATCAACGCAGTGCACTCTACTCAAAGAGGACTGAGAAGACCTTGATTGAGCATGACAGCTACTGCTGTCAGTTTCCTCTGAGGAAGATGTACTCCAAAGCACAACAACAACAACAAAAAATGTAAGGATTATACACAGTGACCAATATACCGCCTCAAGCAGTGGCTTCTTAGATTACTCCAAGACCCTTGAGAGAAGAAAATATGACCACACACAATGTGCTACTGGGTTGAGTGTGGCTGAAATAGGGGTCACTGCCTCCCACCAAATCAGGTCTGGCCAATTCTCATGCACTTTGGGCTGGATAAGTTTTGTCCTCACAGTGGTTCCCCAGTGAACAGAATTGAGATGGTAGCCATTTTAAAGACAGGATAGCTCACAGGGAACTACACCCTCAGAAGGGACTGAGGCAGTCTTGCAGGACCAAGCTGAGTCCCTCACAAGCAGGTTGCTATGGAAATGCAAGTTCAGTCTTCCCCAGTTTTTATGGTTTGTGTCTAGGTGGCCCCCAAGCCTCATGCAGTGATGAAAGCAGCTGAATCTAGTGTTTGTGATTGATTCGTTGTCTGGTGCTGGGATTGGCAATGTGAGTTCTGCACCCACCCAGGGGTGGAGCCAACATACAGGGTAAGGTCGAGAAGGAGGCGTGTTTTCCCCTCTTCTTTGCCCTGTTAGCTTTTGCTGCTTGCAGCCGCCATGAACAGCTGCCCTTCAGCCACACCACCCTGCCTTGGAACCAGCTAAGTATGTACTAAAACCTCCATAACTCTAAGAAATAAACCTCTCTTTCCTTCACTTTGGGCATCAGCTATTTTGTCTCAGCAATGAGAGAAAAGTAACCAAGACACCAGAGTCTCATCTCCTTGCTGACACAGAACCTGCAACCAGCTCCTTTTCTTCCTCTCCACCACATTGCAATGCAGCCAGGTATAGTGTCATGCTGTTTAGACTTTCCACCCCACACTCAGGAACTCAACAAACCTTTTTTCTTTAGACATTACCCATTGTGGGGGTCCTGTAACAACAGCACAAAATGGGCCAACACTATGGTTCTAAGCCAGGAGGTGGATTCTGGGTCTTTAGCGAAGCCTGAAGCTGGCAAAATCCAACAGCAGTGTCCTCAAAGTCCCCTGGGAAGGAGCCTGTTGGAGACGTAGACTCTGCGGTCTGTAAAGATGCTGTTCCACCTCAGATGCACAGAGTTGAAAGAATTTGTTCACCTGAACATTTAAACTTGTGTGTCTATTATTTCTCCTTACCATGTATACCACACAGTGAACTTAATAATATAAATACAGTCCTAAAATAATGTGAATGCAATTGTAATATTCTTAATGTGTTGCATATCTACCAGTGTTGGTCAAGGTGTGATCCCTGGACTATGCTGAATGCTCCTATTTTGGTCCTCCATAAGTTAAGTGCAGAAATTAAGTGTAATTTATTTGTACTGCGTTTTCTACAGGTATTGGTCAAAAACAGATTGAGACAACAAAATCTAGAACTGGTCTCTCTCCACAAAGCATCTCTCTCCACAGACTCTGATGTAAACTGTGAAGGCATTGCACTTCCTTTTCAAATTTTTTAACTCAAGAAGCTCCAAAGTTTGGACCGGGCTGGTGCTGTCTCCACTGTCTCTGCCCACGCTCTGGATGATTCCCTGAACTCCCAGTGATGAGCCCACGCTCTTTCAGAGACCTCTCTCAGGCTGCAGAGTACTCATCCAGGTATGGCAGGATGCATGGCATCATTCTGGATATCTTGAGGGGTGAATTCTGTCAGTGGGCTGGAGGCTCGCAGGCGTGATGAAGTAGGTGCATGTCAAAAGTCTTTATATAACTGCATGTGTGAGCAGGGAAGGGCAATGTCACCTTTGTCCTTGCACCGTAACACCCAGTCACCCTTCAGCCAGCCTGAGAGTTGCACCCAGTGGGCCAGTGAACATCTGCTCAGAGAAAGACACCCTTGTGACCAGGGTACAAGAGGAAGCCTTCGCCTACCTTAGACTGCCGTCAATTAACTAACTAGCTTTTCTAAACTATTCTGAAAATGGAGTCATTCTTAAAATGAGTTCCTGTGGGAATCATTCTGAGAGACCAAAAAAGTCATTTAGTTGCTCTAAATCACTAACTCTTGGTCTGTAAATTAAATTATACCTTTTTTCCTGGGTAATATGAGTATTTAACACAGTGTTAAAATATCTTGTTTGACACACAGTAGCTGCTCAAAATATGAAAACTCTACCATGCAAGTGTGGCTTGGCACACTTTACTGCTCACCTGAAGCCATCACCCTCCTCTCTGGAAGCTGGAAGTGGGCTGAATGAGCAGGAAGCCCCCCACAGAGTCTACCATCCTCTCTCATGGCAGGTTTTACTTTTTTACCCCTGAGAAACTGCTTTTTATAATCATAAACTAGCCTGCTTATCATAAACTTCCAGCTCTCTTCCCCACCCTGAAGAATGGGCCAAAATGCAGAGAAGCCACTGGATAGAAGTCTTGTCCAGCACTGACCATCTGGGTGGCCTTACACAAGGTGCGGCATCTCCCTGAGACTTAGTTTCTTCTGTAAATGGCTAACCATGACGGTAACCCCAGATCCATCCCCATAGAGCTATTCGTATCCATGTATACATTAAACACCTGTTAGGCACCAGGCACTGGAATACTGATTGGTGATAAACAGTGAGGGAAACAGCAACTTAAAATCACAGACCTTAAAATCCTGTGCTTTGCAAAATGTGAGAGCATTTTCTAAGTGGTAAATCACTCTGCCAAGGTAAGATGTCATTATTTGTAATATTAAAAAATAATCCTAATCTTTCATGGATCACTTCAGACAGAAGTTGAGTAGAATGGTATTCATTTCCCAGAACTGGCCTCAGTGGGAGAAAAAGTGAGCAAAGAAACAAAGAACTTAATTCTCTGCTTGACTCCACTTTCGGCCAAGTGCTGATGAGGCATTTATTTCAACTCCCTGGTTCAGTGGCACAGTGAAAGCATCAATTTGTGCTTAAAGAAAAAGTGCAAAGAAATCAATTGCCTATATCCACAGTGACTTGTCTTCGATGAAAAATATGTGAGATTTCAGTCCCCAATCCTTAAATCTCTAAACCAAGATATTTCACTGCCTTTTAAAGACTGATCAAGTAGAAAAGAGAACAGCAACTTAAAAATACTTAAGGTTTTACTATAAAACAAAGCTCAAAGTGTGAACAGCTACCTTCAGAAATACAAATAACTACTATCTATTTAAACTTTTACTGTACACCAAGAATTGTGGCACATAACTGCATTTAATCTCCTGACAACACACTGAGATAGTTAATATTCTTCCTATGTTGAAGACTAAGAAAATGGACTCATAAATGTGTTTATATCATGTCAAACCCACATCCAGTAAAGCTGTTTTAGGAACTCAGTGTGCCTCCAGGCCCCGTTCTCTATGTGGACAGAAAGGAAGGAAGCAATGCGAGGGCTGAGGAACCTCTACTTCAAGTTCTCCAGTTACTAATGCGTGGACCCTGCCAGGAAGGAGCACCGAGTTACTACTGCAGGACCAGACCCAGAAGAGGCATTTTATAAACCACAAAGCACAGTATAATAGGTGTACCCGGCTGACTGCCCAACATCTATACATCCCTCTATCTTTCCTAATGGAACCCCAGTTTTGTTCAGGTATGAATACACATGTGTATGCATAGGTTCAGACAAAAGCCTTCCATCTCTAGGCACAACTGGATTGGTCTAAGGGTATCCTCACTCTTGTCTTGGTTCAAGAAAGAACCCACGACCTGGTTTGTGAGCTGCTTCTTGGTGTGCACGAATCCTGTTTCCTTTTCTGAAAGAGCATCAAGAACAGTCTTTCTCTGGCCTCTGGATAACAGACAGAGGCAGAAGCCTAGAACTGCTGCAGCCTTGTTTCCAGCTCAAGGATGGAGCCCACAAAGCAACACAGAAATGGAGGTCACATCTCCAACCTGTTGATCAGTTGACATGAATTTCTAGAAATATCCATGAAATTCCGCAATATTTCATCCAGCATGAAATTGGCTTTTCTGTTCCTTACACCCCAATTTTCACTTCCGGAAGGTGGTGAACCCACACCTCAGGTCAAGCAAAAGAGCTCAGAGAGCAACAGGGTTGGTGTAGAACACAGTCTCTGACGTCACCAATGATCAACCCAATGGCTGAGCTCATCTACCAACAGGTTTGACTCAGGGTATTTTTAATTTGGGAGGCTATACCTCAAAGCTGGATGCCAGCTGCTATTGAAAAGCTGGAGGGTCTAAAAGCTGGTCCACAAAGGTCTGTTGGAGTTCAGCATCGGCTATCCTTTCTGGGAGAATGAATGACACAGTCCCTCCTGCCCTATCTTCCCTGATCCCTGTGGGCATCTGAGCTCACAGCTGAAGTAATGCAGACGTACCAGGAAGGGTTCCTGAGAAGAAGTTTCCTTGAATGTTCTTAGGGCACCCTTAGTGCCAAGGGAAAGCTTCAGCTGCAAGCCACTAAAATCCTAGGATCCGACAGAGGAAGAGCGCCATGCGCGGAACAGGGGAACTGGAAAGACTCAATGAGAAGAGGGGAACAGGCGAAGGCCAGGGTGGGACACCAGAAATCATTCGTTCTGGGGTTGGCACTGTGTCTCCAGGCGCTCTCTGTGACAATGGGAGCTCCACGCCCTCACTTGGCAGTAACAACAGCTGTGGAGATTCTTATCCTAAGGCTCTACTGCTTCACGCCCTAAGCCTGCGGGGCTGCTCCAGGAGGGGCAGTTTCCGTGGATGCAGCCTGGGTAGGGTTGCTGTCTACTGGTTCTTCCACCTGGGAAGCAAGAATCAATCCCAGCCAGCTGGGTGCCAAGAAACCCCAACTTGAAGACCCTAAAAAGTAACTGAATGCTCAGATTGCTGCAAAGATTATACCTTCTAGGGACAGATGGCTGCATTTCTTTGTTGAGGGCCTCAATCCACTTACCCTCATAAGCAGACAAACAAAACACACTAACAAGAAACTGATGAACTAAACAGTTCTGCTACTTATTGTGAAGGACAAGCACTTGCTAAGAAAATTGTGGCTTAATTATACGACATAAAAACACTCCCCCTTAATAGCCTGCTTTAAAAATTTTCAAGCCTATTTGTGTAAATTCACACATTTTGTTAAAGTAGGGGACACAACTTTAACCAAAACATTCTCTCCGTTTAAAAAACGAAAAAAAAAATTGCTTTGCCAGGCACTGTGGTACACCCTGGTAATCCCTGCTGGGAGACTCACAAATCTGAGGCCTATCAAGCAACCCTGTCTCAAAATTTAAAAAATAAAATAAAAAGGGCTTTGGACATAGCTCAGCATTCCCTGGGTTCAAACCTCACTATCTAAAAAATTGCATTTTAAACAGCAAGTGATATACTGTTTTGTTATTGTTCTTTCCCATAGCTAACAATAACCGGCATTTGATATCTGGTTGTGAAATACACTAAAAAAATTGCATTATCCCAAGATAATAAAAAGATAAGTAACATTAAACCTGTTTAAATGGGCAGAAATGTAAAGAAAAACAAGGAGACCTCTCATGATTGAATCTATGGTTCTCAAACAGAAATTCAAAGTTGTATTAGTCAAATATTTTCAGATGTTTAGAAGGCAAAATCAAAGTTTGAGGAAGCTAATATAACTAATTCTGAATATCTATTTGTTTTGGGGTCATAATCAGTAGATTATGGCTAAGATAACTGAAAGGAGAGGTAAAATTGATTAAGAGCATTTCTGTGTACAATCGATAATCTTTGGTTGCAGGAGGGAGGGTTGGAGTTATAACTGTAGTAATGTCCTAAAACCCAGAAAATAACAACCAACAATCCTACCAAACCCCACCAACAGAGCTGAAAATGAGCACCCAGATACAAAATGCAGGCACAACACATGTGGCTGCACAGCCCAGCCAGGCTGGCCGGGAGAGTCAAAGGCAGGTGCTGACCCCAATCCCTGGCTGCCCCTACACACTCAGGAAAGACAGAAATACACTACCGTCATCCCAGCGAGGAGCTCAGCAGCATCAAGGTTAGAAAAGAGAATGGGCCCTGAAGAAGGAAAAAGAAGAAACGGTTGGAAGTGTACAGCTTGGTAGTAGGGTGCTTGCCTCTAGAGGTGCCAGGCCCAGGGCTCAATCCCAAGTACCTCAGTAACAAAAAGGAAAGGGTAGGGAGACACCGTACGCATGAGAAGATGAGAAGCAGAACAGGGGAGGGCGAGATTGCCTCATTATCCAGACCCTCGAATGCGTCTTCTAACGCACTGTTAGTGGAAGGAGCAGGCAGAGTGCCTTGCACTTAGTAACACTTGCCTTCTCTTCATTTTTTTGTGCCGGGTGTTTTCGAGCTCCACTACACTTTCGGTACTGGTACCCAGTCACCGGGCCATTTCTGTTGCAATGGGCCTATGAGCCAGTCCAGTGCTTAGTTCTGGAAAGGTTCTTCCTTCCCCATCATGTCCCTCTTCCTTTTCAAGGTCTAGCTTCAGTGAAACTACGCTGTACAACACTCCAATGGTAGAAATGTGTCATGTATTTGTCAAAACCTATGGAACTATACAACACCAAGTAGAACCCTACTACAAACTATGGACTTTAGTTAATAATGTAGTAACATTGATTCAGTGACTGTAACACATGTACCACACTAATGCCAGATATTAACAGACAGGGAAATGGGGAGGGGTATATGCAAACTCTATTTCCAATAAACCTGAAGCTACACTACAGCACAAAATCAAAGGAGGAAGAGAAGGAAAGGAAGTGGGAAGGAAAGAAGGGGAAGGGGGACAGCAAGAGAGCAGGAAAGTTTAGACGGGACAAGGAAGGATGGACAAAACGTGGGAAGGCAGGAAAAAGAATAGCAGAGCCCTTGAGAGGACATGAAGATAAAATCTGCAATTTAGGAGACTAATGCTCCCCCCAAAATTCTAGGAAATAATGTTATAATTAATCAAAATAAATGTGCACATAAAGATGTTTAATTTCATTATCTAAAATTTCCAAAGGGGAAAAATATGTTTTTTTAAATGTAGTTCCCCACTACAGTAGCTGAGGTAAGATTTTAGGCAAAGTGCTGTGAGAAGCAAGTTGTCTCAGTGCTTCCCAAATTTAAACACGTCTTCATCTAACATGCTCCCTTCTCTCAGGGTAGCCTATGGGTTTCAACATCTGATTCTCCGACAAGCCCTCTGGGCCTCCTGTCTCCCTGAGCTGGGACAGAGGCACAAGCACCTCCTCTTCTGCTCAGGTTCTGAGTCAGCAGGCGACTCCAACGATGGCCTTAGTGCCTGGCGATCTGTGCTGCCCTTTATGGTCACTGTCTTGGCTGTTCATCAGATTCAATCCACATAAACCCAGGAGAGAGCTGCTTTCCCGTTTTCTCAGACACGAAAATAAAGCTTACAGTGACTGAGTAACTCGCCCAGCCATATGATGAACAATGACATAACATGCATTTGCACTCAGGTCTCTGACTCCAAAGAGAAACAACTAGAATCATTAACAGATATCCCAACCCAAAGGGACACGTCACTTCAGTCCACTAGCCAAAGCAAGTTATGTCTTTTGTCTAATTCAGAGAGGATAAAGGAGCAAAATTCCACCAAGTGCCCAGAAGCGTAAGAAACAGAATGCTTGAGAACTATCCTACCATCCATCATACTTTGTTTAATTAAATTTAACTAAATTAATTAACATAACGATGCATTCAGGTATAATGCTTTCAAATACAGTATCTGCATAAAATCACAGCACACCCATTCATTTTATAATCCTTGATAATTTATCTCAGGAATTTCCATAATAATCCCAAACTCTTATTTACATTTTAAAGAATACAATGAACTTGTATTCTTTAAAATGTAAGAGCCCATGACCTAGTGGAATCACATGTGGAGACAGAGATACAGGTATATAATTAAAGGAATTGTGAGTACAGGGCTCCCAGAAAAATGTAACAGGCGCTGCTGCCACTCACCCAGAGAACAAAGAGATGTTTTCTGCTTATGGAAGGCCTAATACATCCTGAAGTTTAATAGGGAAGACAGAATTCCTCCTGAATTTGCATACAGGATGGTTTCTGTAAGCTCAATTGTTAAGATTAAAGAAAAAACACCTCTTGGGTACAATGAAGCGGAGCACCCCTTCATGCTCCTATCTATCTGTCAAGACCCTTGGACAGAGGGATCCACCACTTCTAAGCGTAACCTTCAGGGCAGCTCCTGGCTCCTCTCCGGTAGTGAAACAAAGCAACCAGAACAAGACTTGTCCAAGTCTCATGGAGCTCAGAAACACTGCCTCTTCCACAGTCAGCTAAGCTCTGCTCAGGTGTGCAGGGAGGGAGAGTCCCCCCACAAGCTAAGCCAGAGAAAGGAAAACTAAACAGGGACAGAGAGAAAAAGTAAAGAGGAGACTTAAACATGCAGCCCCGATATAGCCACAAGAGTCCACATGGCTCAGTCTCTATAGGGCTCAGACACTTTTAGAGAGCAGCAGGTCAATGGCAAAAATACTTGAAAAGAAATTCAATTCTTCATTGCTAGTTTTCCAGGGATGTCAGAGTGAGCCACAGCAACATTTGCTAAAAGCCCTTTAATCTAGCCACATTCCATTGCAGTACTGCAGTACTGCAAAGGCTCTGTTACAGTTTGTATATAGATGGTCCCCCCAAGCCTCATGTAGTCATAGAAGCGGCTGAATCTAGCATTTGTGATTGACTCGTTGTCTAGCACTGGGATTGGTGGTGTGAGTGCTGCACCCACCCAGGGATGGAACCAACATACAATGTAAAGTTGGAATGGGGGGGTATTTTGCTCTTTGGCTCAGTTTTGCTCTTGCCGCTTGCAGCCACCATGAACGGCTGCCCCCTTTTGCTCTGGCTGCTGCCTTTAAGTGCTGCCCCAGTGCCACGCCACCCTGCCTTGGAGCCAGCTGATTATGGACTGAAATCTCCAGAAACTGTAAGCTAAATAAACCTTTCCTTGCTTCACTTTGGGTGTCAGGTGTTTGTCTCAGCAACAAAGAAAAAAGTAACTAAAACAGGCTCTCAATTGGACAGTCCTCCAAATTCCTTCCCAGGCCACAACCATGCCACCACTGCACACTCCCTCTGCACAGTGAGTAGGTTTGTGGGAGCATCTCTTACAGCAAGAAATCATCTCTTCTCTCCAGACAAAGAAGGAGGGAGAAACTGAGAGGTCAAGACGAGGTAGCTGGAATAGTCACAGATACTTAAAACCACTGGATAACAGAAATGGAAAAGGTCTTTCCAATGGTCTGAAGCATGTCACTGCCCCACTTGGTAGAACTCGCCTAGGAAGCATCCTGAGACAGTTAAGAGGTGAGGAACACGATGAGCATCTGAAGAGAAGACACCACTAGACAATCAGCCCCAGGACACCTTCCGGAACATCCACATACATGGGGAAGACAGGCCACACCAGCAACACTGCAGTCCAGTGTAATTCAATCAAAACTACAACAGATGGCACACCTTGAACAGAAATAACAGCTGCAAATTACTGAGTGCTAACTATCACCAGGCGTCTTGCTAAGTACTGCACAGAAAGCCTATCATTCTCTCTTCTGACAGCCCTAGCACCAGCCTGATTTGGGTGGATGACCTTCTAGCAATGCATGATTTCCACCCACCTCCATTCCTGAGTCTTCGAAGCTACTTTCTTTTCTCTCTGGACTGTACTCCTTATTCTGGCAAAAACAAACAAATAAAAAAGCCAGCATGGTCCATTCCATTGTTGAAGTTCTGGTATCTCATTTCAATAGCGTCATTAAAGAAGGTTCCCGTATCTGTGATCAGGTGACAAGCAGGCCTGAGCCCACACAGTCCCTGGAATTCTGGAATTCTGAAATTCTGAAACAACCATTCTGTGTGCTGGGGAATTCCTGTACACACACACGCACGCATGCACGCGCGCACACACAGCAGGACAACTTGCCACAAATATTTAAGAATTGGAAGTCGTAGGCTGGGCTCCCTAACTATTACACCTCCCCTTCGCCTCAAGAGATTAGTCATGAAGGGGGAAAAACATCTTGGTTATATTTACATCTCTTTTGACTACACAGTAACCCAAGCCAAGGGTGTCTTGTTTTTTTGAAACCAAAAATGTAAAGAATGATTGATGGAACTTTTAATTGCCATTAGCAGTTATTACAAACCCACTTGTTTCTTTAGGCCTCCTCTGTCTTTTTTTACTCTGCAGCAGACGGCAGTTTCTTGGAAGAAGGAATCTATCACCACTAATCTACCAGCTTTTTATCCCCAAAGAGCATTCTTGTCCATTGTTTAGCATGGCTGTACCCCAGAAACACAGAAGAATGTACAAAAATGCATACTAAAAACAAGTATAAAAGTGAGGACACCCTCTAGGGATGCACTTTTAAGAAGGCCTGTGTAAATATTCAAGATGCATGTAGAATGACAGAAGAGACAGAATGAATCATTTTTGTAAAGCTCATATTTTTGAATATGTATAATAATATACACATATATATAAACATATAGACACGAAGAATAAAGACTCAAAGGCTAAAAAAATAAATATTGACAGTAACATCTGTGGGAGATAATGCATTACTTTTACTTTTTTTTCTTTGTTTCTATTCGCATTTCCTAGCTTTGCTATTAACAACAAGCATTAGGTTGATTATCAATATACTGTATTTCTTTTTAACTACAACATTTTATTGTTTACCTTCTGAAGGTAACATGCAGGCTGTATTCTCACAGGTCTATGGGCCAGGAAGTATCTGTAAGACTCACAAACCAGAATTCCAGTTGTATCATCCCCAAGTACTGTCTCTTTTTCATTCAGGAAAGAAGAGAAACAAGAGGCTGAGTAAGATGAGAATATCTCTGCTCCTACAGTCCTGTTACTGGCTTGAGGTCCTCTACCTTTGCCAACCACAGCCCTGGGCAACTTATCAACCCTCCTGTGTCCCCAGCCACCCAGGTGTGTGGCGTCAGCAGCAGCAAGGGCTGGGCAGGATGGTGGGGAAAGTGTGTCCAGACCCAGGCCAGGCGGTTCTGGGCTTCCATCCTGCGTCCCTAGCAGTGCGCTATCCTGGTGTTGTCCACTTGCATCTGAACCCAGTTTACTGCACCCCCTGCTAAGTTTCATGAAGGGACTTGGAAGGAGCAGATGGGCTGGGTATAGAGAGATGGTGCTGAACATGTGCATCATTCCCGCTCTGTCCCCAGGCCTGCAATGACAGTGGGACCAGGCTGCCAGGGGTTTGCAGCTTGACAAGTCTGCCAGGTCAGGCAGGGCTGCATGCTGGGTTCTTACTTTCTGTTCTGATGCAAATTCTGCCAAAATTTCTCAACCACAGACAAAACCAAACAGCAACACAAGTTTCACTTCAACAGGCAATTTCTCATCTTTTCCAGAAATCCTATCACCTTCCCCCACACACTCTGAGAAGGTGGCTGCAGCACTAACGCAAGGCAGCTCAGGCTGTGAACCAGAAGCACATAAACAGCACTGCAGAAGAGCTCCCCAGAGCACAGAAAATAGTGCTCTGCTTCCTCTGCCTCCTGTCACAGAACAACTCTCCTGCTTCCCTTCTGCACCACCAAGCTCCTATCACTGTCTATTAAGAACCTCCCAATCTTTCTTCTCATCT
>RJWT010023964.1:0-16628 GCA_004365215.1 Cuniculus paca | reverse complement strand
CCAATTCAAATTCAAAACCTTAGCCATTGTTGATTCTTGTTTCTCTTTTATCAAATTGTTATAACTGAGACACTTTATGATGATGTCACAATTACTTATGCCTTGTGACATCACTTTCTTCTTTGAGTTCCCCTTTAATTCACCCTGGATTAAACTAAGCACTGCTTCCACTGCATTAATCCTATGCATAAAATATTCAAGAAGACTCTAGAACTACATCAGGAAGCTTCAACATAACTTAGTGGAATAAATCTGACACTGAAGTCTCTACCCAAAATGTGTGCATATCTGTTCAAGCTTACCTCTTCTTTTGCAGGGCCATCTCTGCACTCCAACCTTTTGTCTCCTTGCTCTCCTAAAGGCCAGCAAGCCTAGGGATGCCTTCTTATGTGTACTTACTCTTTTCTCAGCCTTATTTCCATTTCTTCTACACCTACTGAAAGTCTACCCTCCTCCCCAGAGGGTTCAAGGCTCAGCTCAAACAACGTTTTTTTTGAGAAGCCTTCCATGAACACTTCTGGGACCCTCTCTTTCCACTCCCAAACATCTGTGCATTCCTACCATATCTATTCACACCTCATCATCATAGTGCCAGTATCTTGGAGATGGACTGTACCTAATTGAACACTGGAATCCTCCAGGCATCTAGAACAATGCTCCTGTACATTGTAGGTGCTTAGGATATGCTGACTATTGAACAATGGACATCTAAGTCCCTGTGAAGAATTGGGGAGAGGTGCATAAGCCAGGAATAGAGACATAACAATGCACAACTAAGAAAGGATACAGAAAATAAACTGTGTACCTGGGAAATTATATGGACTTCTTCAGTACTCATGAGGTGCATTATCTTCAGTGACTTCTAAGGTTCCATGTCCAACAGGGGACCCACTGATTCCTACTGCCACACTAGTCCCTTTTCCTATCCCTGCAGCTGGAGAACTCCAACCCTGTTGACTCGAGGGTATCGACCACAAGTTCTGCTCTGAATCTGTATTTTAGCTTTCACAGTTGGACTTATCTCTTTCATTAACACTCCAGTTCAGGTAGCTGGTTTCCTTAGCTCTATGCTAAGCCTCAGCTTTACTCATTTCCCTTGTCCTCAAGTACTATGAGTCTTGGTTTTAGTCTGTGTTTCTCAGTACACCTCCTCTGACATATATTCCTACACTCAAACCTCACCCATTGCTCTCTTTGCCTGCCTCCTATGTACCACTTGCCCAGTTCCACACACCTGTCTAGATACCCCTGCTCTGCAGTGCTGGCAGGTTTATCCTTGTGCTCTTGCTGGCAAGGATGTCTAGCTTTGGCAGCCCTGCTAGACTGGCTCCAAAAGTGGGCAGCGGGATGTATGTGCAGTGTCCATAGTGCCCAAGAGGGAAGGTCTGAATTAGGGCAGCTCTGGATTCTTCTTCTTTGACCCTTCTTGTTCTGGCTGACCTGGTTCTTCCCACAGATGTGACTATGGGCAGGAGGTCAGCTGGGGAGAATCCAGACACAATGAGCCACTTGTAGAGGAGTCAGATTCAGCTGCTGCCCATGGCTGCCCCTGTGTCAATTTCACAAATCAGCGTTCAGGAAAGTGAGGCATGTCCTCAGGTGATCCTACCAGGCTGTGGTTAGAAAATTACAAAACAGCTTCAGAAAAATGAGACACTTTTAAGAGAAAAGATATTGAAAATACTATCATAACCCTCCGTACTTCTGTTATAGGTGTAAAGCAGGCATCTAAGCAATAAATACCTGCACTTTAAATTGCTCCAAAACCATTGAAATAAACCAAATTTCATTTTTAATGCATGCAATAAACTTTTTCCCCAGGATATCTTTTAAGATTGCTCTAACTTTTAAAAAAATAACAGCTGACTTATTCTGCATTCCTATGGCTCAGAATAAATAGATCAACTAACTTTAAAGTTGGCAGGTTTACAGTTCTCACAGAGAAGAGAAATTAAAGCCAAACTGAAGATAAAAAAGTAAGTATTTTTTATATTTATGAAGTCTTAAAATTACAGAGCTGAACGTACAAGGTCAATACAGAGCTGGCAGAGAGCTGAAGTTAAATATTTCCTACATTAGTTTTATTTCCACAAGTGAGACACTGCTGGGGGTGGGGGGAGACTGTGAGCCGAGCAGAAGGTGAACAGGGACTGTGGTTTGATGCTCGCGTGCAAACACTGACCCCACGAAGCTCTGGCTAATCCCGGTGCTGTATAACAATGACAATTATTATGTGTCCATTGAAAACGAAACTTGAAAAACCAATGCACAGATTATGAAATATGATGCCTTCTTAAGGATTTTCAAGTTAAGCAGTCTTTAAATTGAAAGTATTCTGCATTTACGTTCCTATACATTTGTGTTTCCCGCCCTCTCAGCAGTAGGTTCAACAGGACAAGATCCTAGATCTTCTCACCTATCACCTCAGTGCTGAGCATAGCTTCTCCCACACGGCAGCTCCTACACAGAAGGTAGCTAAATGAACGGCTATATGCTTTATGCTTACTATGACCTCCTCAAAGTGCCTCAACAGCCCTAGCACCCATTTCAATTTCAAGGAACAGGAACTGGGGAGACTTTTCTTGTTCATTTGTTAAGTATGTATGGGCATCCAAGCATTGTAATCTAAGGTGTCTCATTCAAAGGAAACATTTTATTTTATCATTTGAGAGCCTGTCCCTAATGCATGAGAAAGAATATTAATCTTCCCAATATTTGTCTCCTATCACTAAAAATATATTAACACTTAATTGTCTAGAATTTGAATTTAGTTTCCAGGAAGCCTCAGTGAATTAGCATCCTCCGAGTAAATCCTTATAAGAGATTAGTTTTTGATCTCAAAGGATAGTTAATTTGGGTTGTTTACATGACAGATTTGGATGGAGTTAAAGGTGAAATTCTACTTTTGAAGTCTAAAAATAACTGGCAACCGATATTAATAATTTTATAATTACTAAACTATGATTAGAATTGTCCAAATATTTCATACTAAGAAAAGCATCATATGATTCCTACTCTCTTCCAGTGAAGTGACCTGACTTTTGAATTTTCTTTACCCCTAAAATTATCAGCTTCAACACAGCATTTATGAAAAGAAATTAACATAAACATTTAAATGAGGTCTTTCTGAAAAGTTACTTGCTCATACAAAATTGAAAGTCAACAATGAAATTACATACATTAATCATTCTTTCATTAACTCCACCCACACCACATAATTATGCTAAGTTTGGAGGGTGCAAAAAAAAGAAGAAGAAAAAGAAGAAGAAAAGGATACTGTCCCTATCTTTACAGAATCTAGTGAAAGAACTTGTTTTGATTTGTTGATTTTATAAGCTCATATGCATTGCTATTGATGAAGATAGCATGACTGGGTTCTACACTAATCTAATCTCACAGCTCCATGAGTTTGGGAGCGTGTCTGTGTTGCTAACCATTAAATCTTGGAATGGTAAGAATGGATTTATGTGTCATGGTTTCAAAGGCGCTAGTGGTAGAAATGCAAACATGAAAACAGAGAACAAAACAGATGATACCAGAGTGCACATGGTGCTTTACTACCTAGAAGAAATAACCAAGTCTGCCCTCGGAAGTCAGAGAGCCTCTCAGCATGGACACCACTGGACTGAAGCAAGGGTAAGCAGGTATCTGCAGGTTGGCAGGCTGGACAGGGCACTCACACAGTTAAGGCACCATCCACCAGTGCCTGCCAGCGTAGATCATGGCCTGCTCAAACCTACACATGTTTTGGCTGGGAAGGAGACTGAAGAATGCTGTGGATACAATCAGGAATTTTCTCATAAACCATTACCTATGCAAAAAAAAATACTTCTGAATATACAGTAAAATTTATTATTGGAATAAAGTTAATTTTTAAAATTATCTAATCAAAGGCCAAAGGGCTTTTGACTCTATGATTTACAAAGTTTAATTGAGTTTTCTTTTTCAAATGTTAGTACTTTTGATTACTTCCAGGAAACCAGTTTAACAGTGCTATACAAGCTGGAATCAAATCAGAGTCTCAGCTGTTGCTTGACATAGTAAGGACTGAATATTCTAATCTGTACTCTGATAAAGTCAACTTCAAAAACTCTAAATCTAGTGCCCCATTTCGCCTTCATCTGATCAACTATCTCAACTGTGCACTTAAAAACACAGATCAATTCACACATGCATCCAAGTAGCACACATAAATGGCAGTTCTTGAAAGCTGAAGAAACTGTTCATTTTGTGTGTATACAACATGCCACAGGAGAAGAAAACCAAAAATAGAGGGAGATCTAGTCACCTGTGGGGAGCTGGAGGAGAAAATACAGCCCTGCTCTGGGTCACAACTTGGGGGAAAGGGCAGTGAGATTTACAGGGCAGTAACCAGGATGCTGCGGAAGGAAGGACTGACTGTCTGGGATGTTGAGTATGAAGAATCGTGTCTTGGGGACTGGGAGTGTAACTCAGGGGTAGAGTGTGTCCTTAGCATGCGTGAGGCTCTGGGTTCCATTCCCAGCACAACACCACAAAATAAACTCTTCTAGATATGTCTCTAGAGGAATGATCAGACCTGGCTTCAAACGTTTGTTGAGAAAAGTATGAAAGTTAACTTTATGTCTCAACTGGACTGGAGCACGGAGTGTCTAGATATTTGGGCAAACATTATTCTGGCTGTCTCTGAGAGGGTTTGTTAGATGAACTTAAAGTTTAAATCAGTATTCTGAGTAAGGCAGATTGCTCTTCCTAATCTGACTATGCCTCCTCCAAACAACCCAAAGTCAGGATCCAACAAAAGGCTGGTGCTCCCCACGGTGAGGAAAAATTCTCCTGCTTGACCTGATAGCTTCAAACTAGAACATGGGCTTTTTCCTGACCCTACTGCAGTCTGCTGGCCTTCAGTCTCCAACTGGAACATTAGCCCTGATGATCTGGAATGTGAGTTAATTCTTAAGTACATAGATAGATAGATGGTAGATAGATAAATGATAGATTTTAGATAGATGTAACACAGACACACACACACACACACAATTTCCTGTTCTGTTTCTCTGGAAAATCCTCACATAGAGAATAATAATAATGTAGAGCAAAGGAGGAATAGTAGCCAGGCGTGGTGGTGCACTCCTATAATCCCAGCACTTGGGAGGCTGAAGCAGGAGGATCGTGGCGAGCTTGAGACTAGCCTGGGCTACAAAGTGATTCCGAGGCCAGCCTGAGCTGCATAATGAGACACTGTCTCAAAAAGACAAAAATAAATAAATAAGGAATAGTATGAAAAATATGCAAAGGAGAGGAAGTATAGGACCTTTTGGGGTGAGGATGGGAAAACCCAGGGACATGGGCAGAGTTCTTATGTGAGCACTGCAAGGAAGATAGAAAAGTCAACCTACGGCCATGGGATTGGTTCTGGAGGTGTCTACACCATTGGGTGTCTTTGAGCAGGAGTGGGACACGTGAGCAGCATGGTGTTTCGGGAAGATTCTTGTGGACGCTTGAATAGCCTCTTGGAAGAGACAGAGTCTGAGAGCCCTGGAACCATACATCAAGCTTCAAAAGAGTAACTTCTTCTATAGAAATCTATTTTTGCATCAAAATGGACTGGAAAATATTTTCAATTAAATAGCAGGTTGGTCAGGTGTGAGAGAGTGAGGATATCACAAAGAGACTTTGAGTCGAACAAAATAATTAGACAAAATGTAAAACGATTGGATTTGTCCTTTGGTAAACGTTCCGCTTTTGCAACTCCTGCACTTTTCCGCATTTTTCCCCAACCACAGTTGCACAAGGAAAGAGAATTGTCATGACTTCCTTGGGTGCTTCTGTGACAGCTTCATCTTTCAAGCAAATCTCTGGGATTAAAAAAAAAGCAGGATTCTCAGACTTTAAAACACTCTGTGGTACTGTGAGTCTTTTAAGCCAGGAACAAACTACAAACCAAGCAACACTAAGACCTAAACTGGAACCTGCCTGCCGCAGCAAGCAAACACATTACTCAGACACTGGCCAAACCCCAGACAACTTGCGCTACAAAGAAAGATGAGACACAAACCATCAAAGTGGCAGATAAAGCAGTGAGCCTGTGTAAAGAGCAGAATGAATTAAAATGTTCTGCAGAAAGCCTAAGCTGAATTCATTCTCTCTCTCTCTCTCTCTTTCCTCCCCTGAACACCATGGGCCATTTATTTAATTTTTTGATGACAGGAATACCACCCAAGGTTGATCTTAAGAAAATTAAGTCATGTTTAATTAAGTGGCAAAAGCAATATTAAGAATGTAGTAAATATTGAATTAACACAGTACCATTAATTTGACTCTACAGAAAAATATTTATTGATGGTTGAGCAGTTTTCAATGCCTTTTAAAAAATAAAGAAATACTAGACTGAGGAGCTAGACAAGCCTAAACAAGAGGAAAGTGATGCTAGAATGACTGATGGATTTTCTAATTTTGGCATCAAGTTGATGTCCTAAACCCAAATGAAGAGAAACAACCTATCCGCAGGCTCTGCACCATCCAGTTGTGTGCCTGGGGGTTAATTTTTTCTAGAAAAAAATACTGCACTCTATTGAGAGAATTTCTTCCCAGTATCTCTTCCACCCTCTTCCTGAAGAACTTAGTAGAGCAAGCCTTCACTCACCTACTCCCATAGGAGAACCCAACTTTTGCTAAGCGCGTAATACCATAAGACCTGGGGACATAATATTCAGATGCTGGTACCTTATTGCTTCTAAAGTTTAGGATTTTCTCCTTGGCAGCAAGGCTGGGCTACCTGCATCATGTTTTACTCCTCCTGTCATTTGGAAAAAAATTACATAAAGGTCACAGAGCAGGCACAAATGTGGACATTGCTGTCCCTCTAGGAATTTTCTTTAGATGATCCTAGGCTGATGCTGAAATATGGATTTCAGAGTAAATGCCCATTGTGACTTGAGTTTATTTTAAATTGAATCTTCAATATGCAAATGTGAGGTTCACCTGGGGCACCATAAGAATGAAATCTATCCTCCATCCTGACTTGCGCTCTTACATTAAAGGGAAGAAGAGTAATTTTTAACACACCCCTACGATGGTTTTATGCAAATTCTTCAAGCTAGGCAAATTATTTTTGTGTTAAAGTTTTTCAACCCCATAAAAACAGGAGTGAATTTATGTGGCATTTTAAAACGATGTTAGGCACATTGTAAAGCTATTTTATCTCATTTATAAAGAAGAGTGAACATAAAAACAGGCCATGGCATAATTAATAGTGAAGTGATTTATAGCCCCAACTCCTTCTCCATACATATTTATGTATTTTTTGTAGTCTGGGGTAAGCTTTTCCCGCTCCAAACCCTGGATCCTCGCCCTTGCCACAGGAGAGAAATGGCACCAGGCAAAAAAAAGCAAATGTGGAGCTTAGATTCTCTCTCACACATACACACAAACACACACACACACACACACACACATTCTCACACACATGTGTCTGAGAACCTCTGTCATGGTCCTCAAATACAGCTGAAACTTAGAATTTCCTGGCGAACCCTAAGAAATATGGATGCCTGAGGTCCATCCCACAGGTTCTGTTTAATCAGTCTGGGGATCAGCCCGAGGTACTGGGACTTGTACAAGGTCCAGGTGAAACTAACCTACAACCTGGAATGAGACCCACTCCACTGAAAATATTTTAGCAAGATTAAGCAAAATGACGATATAGAATTTCAATTGTCACCGTTATTAAACAACTTCACGAATAAACTCAGGGGCCATATTGAAGAGTTCTTCCATTTCTGCTTTATCCTGAAAATCACAGCAAACTCACTCAATATTTTTGAGCACTCATTATGTACCAGGTATTGTGTGAGGCCCTGGAAACACAAGGTTTGCTTGGTCTGTAAAACTGTAAAGCTCAGCAGATGTTAATGGACTGCTTTTTCTGCTTCTTCTAGTCCTGAGAATATTCTACCTGTTTCTAATATCGACAGAATGTACCAAGGTAGCTCTTAAAACAGGTATTGAATTTTCCTACTCAGGATTTCTTTTTTAAAATGTATTATGAATACAGATGAAAATTAGTGAACTTATATATGTTTATAACAGCAATAAGAATACAGGTAATAGATTGATACTTGGAACTAGTTAACATTTCAAAGAATCACCTGGAAGATAAAATCTACTTGTGGATATTTGATTCTCTCTTCCGAAATTTATGTGAGAAATAAATGTTCAGTACAAACTATACCCACCACACTTAAGATAATAACACTCTGATCCCATCAAAGGCATTAAATTATATCGTTCTTCCCTGGTCATTGATCACTGATGTGGGTTTGAGTATAATTTGAGATAAGCTCTAAAATATTTCCTAAGCTTTTGAAAAGAGTAGTTTGGGCTAGGAAGGGAGTACAGAATAGGAAATACTCCAGTGTCATTTGTAGAAGGATGTCATTTAATTTCTCTTGACTATGTTCAGCTGAAAAGTCTGCTCACAATGGTTTGATGAGGTAAATTGAAATAATTGCTCCATTCTTATATGGGAGAACATGAGCACAATGCGCTGAGTTATCAAACTCACAATCCAAATAAGCAGCTGAAATTTGAGCAAAAATTGACTCTAAAGATAAACAAGTTTTAGTCCTACATAGAGCCCACAACTTTTTCATGGCTGACACAAGTTGCATAAATAATGCTAGCAAGACTTAGATACTTAGATATGGTTACACAGAGACATTCTCACACATTTCTATTATATGTTCACTAGGCAGAGTACTTTTTTTAAGTTAACAAACACCCATTTCATTCTGTCTAGAATACCATTTTTAAAAGGACTTTTTTATTTTTATAATTTTCAAACACTTCTCCAAGATCAAGCTTTATTTCAAAGCTACACATTTGTGAATACATTTGTCACAGGTTTATTTTAAAACAGTACAATAAGGCAGATTTCCTTGAGTGTCTCTCAGTAGTTGCCCAGCCTTCCAGGCCAGTGGGAGGCTCCTTATTGAGTTCTCAATTACCCAACTGAAAGACAGAACTGCAAAACTTGAGACAAACATTACACACGGGCAAGAGTGGAGAATCATGAGGGACTAGATGATGGAAAATATCCATATTTTTCACTTTTTCATATTGTAGGCCAACAAAGAAAGCTGACAAAGATCATAATAAAAATTAAAATAAAGGTAAAATAGTAGTGATTCACATTTTACAGACCCACCCACCCTCTCGTTTGGTGGATTTCAGTGACAAATTGCTCAGGTCTTCGTTAGATGAGGTGCTCCACGGTAGAACTGTTCTGGTGAACAATTTCTGTCTATTTGCCATCAGTTCTCTTATACAACATGCTCTTTACCCTCACTCTTCTACATAATAGCCCTGTATACCCTTAAAGTAATATGTCTGAATGTCAGGCTTCTCTTTCTATGGTAAATTCCTCAGTCCCAGAAATCATTCATCGTACTAGTTTTCTGATGCCCTTCCATTGCAGCCAACCTACTTTGAATGCTCTCTCATTTGTAAGTTTCTCTGCCAGTGAGCTAATCCCCAAGTTAGATATAAAATTCCAGATTTGAATGTACCAGTGCAGATGTCAATGGAAATATTTGCTGCCTTGTTCTGGGCACCTGCCCTTTTATTGCCAGGCCATAGTATAGATAGAAGATGAGTTCATGGTCTGTTCTTGCCCTCGAGGGTCTTTTTTCATATGAATCATTGTTGAGTCATGGCTGGTCCCTCTAACCCTGCACTACTGTAGACAAGGTTTAGGACTCAGTGCTTTAGTTTATCCCTGTCACATTTCATAGCCATGGTTGAAATACATCATTCCATTCTATTAAGGAAAAATTTTGATTCTGTCATCTATTCTTGGCCTGGTTCATTCAACAATTTTTAATAGCTCACATGAAGACATGTTTTAAAATTTATTTGCCATCCTTCATAGTTTGTGTCATGGAAAAAACTGATATGTACATTTTGTGTATGATTGAACCACAATCACTCACGCTTTCCTAGAAAGAGAAAAAATTGCTACAAAAATGCCATCAGAGAAAAGACAGATCCTCAAACTAATTCCCATCTTACAAAAATTAAAGGAGAGTGTCCTAGTCAAGAAATGGGGTTGGCCTCAGATTGGAGAGGAAAATTTAGCTGCAAAGTTTCTTCTCAATATTTGTATAGTTAAGCAATGGCCCATATGGAACAGATGGGCCCGGTAATGGTTTCATCTTTTATATCCCTAAAGATTTCACTGTAAAGAACAAATGACTGCAAACCAATAAGATTTATAAAGCTGTTAAGTGCTTTTCTCGTTGTGCAGGGGCATGCGTGAGGAGTGTGCATCCCTTTCTCAACATGTCTTTTGACTCTTTTGTCTGTCTCCGAGCATTGTTTTTGGGTTGAATGCCTCTTGGGATTCTCTCATGATTACCCAGTGTGTGACGACCAAGATGAGTAGGCGTACTGCACCACACACTGGCAAGGAGACCTTGACCCAACCGGATCTGGGAAAAGAGGACAACTAAAGTCTCCTGGGAGATTTTCTTCCCTGAATAAATTATGTGTTGAGAAGGGTACTCCTTTCAGATGCTGTGCTGCAGATTGTCTGTAAGACAGGTGTAAAGAGACACAGTTTCTCTAACGGAAGCCAAATTATGGACAAGTGAAGAATGAAAAGGCATAGTGTTTTTTCTTCATAGCACTAATTGCTCTCTAAAGGCATCATGTTTATTTGATCATTTCTAACTGCCTCTTCACTATATCAGTCCCTGTTTGAACAAAGACCACCGCTACATTTTTTCTTACTGTCTCTGCACCTAACACATTGCACAGAGAGATGCTCAGCTACCATACGACACTCTAAGAACATGTTGAGAGACAGAATGAGATGGAGCAGGGGACTTGAAGGTGGCAGAAAATGTTCCTGAGAAAACTCAATTAAAGATGAATGTGTATTGACCCTTTTCCCTTTGTACACGCCTGAATAAACTTTAGTGGTTGTGTGAGCAGAAAAGCGATGGGACGGTAGATGTGAATGTACATGCTGAAGTTTATGGACAAGAAGATGTAAAAAATGCATGGTTCTGTGGTTAGTGTCAGAATATGACTGGAAACAGGTGAATGCTCCTGATCACCTGAGCAGTATGAGACCAAGCTCCCTTTTCCCAATAAGTCAGAATACATTGACTCTTGAAAAGGGAAGAAGTTGCTGCTTTCCTGGATTAGGTATTTATGTAATCATTAATCAAAATACCAATGGGACCACAGATAACTAAAGGTAACAGGAATCTGACACTTTACATACAGATGTTAAATCAAAGGACTTGATCTCACTCTACTGTCACACTGCCCAGCTTCCCCCTACTGACCATAAGCATTTCCATGTCTGTGGAAAAACTGCCAGATATCGTGAAAGATACACTGTATCTACACTTTATGATTTTTCTCTTCATTTGTGAACTTAGTAATTCTACTCACAAACATAAGGAAGTAGTTTTCTCATGTCTTATTCTTAGTGAGTCAGGGACCACTGCTTTCTTACGTAATTGTTCAAATACAATTCGTTAAGTATTTGTGTTATGGTTTGTGTTCAGTATCCCCCCAAACCCCATACAGTCATGGAGGTGGCTGAATCTAGCATTTGTGATTGGTTCATTGTCTAGTGCTGGGATTAGTGGTGTGAGTGCCACACCCACCCAGGGGCAAAGCATACAATCTAAGGGAGGGAAGAAGGCATACAATATAAGGGAGGGAAGAAAGTGTGTTTTTCTCCTTTTTCTGCCCTTTAGCTCTTGTCAATTGTGGGCCACCGTGAACAGCTGCCCCTCAGCCACGCCACCCTGCTTTGGAGCCAGCTGAGTATGGACAGAACCTCCAAAAACTGTAAAAAATAAACCTTTTCTTCCTTCATTTTGGGTGTCAGGTAATTGGTCTCAACAATGAGAGAAAAGTAACTAAGACAATTTGTTATAGAGTTTTCTGCCCCTGGGGAGTCTTTGAAATAAAATGTTTCAGATGCATAGATATACATAAGTAATCCACAGAAGGTAAAAATGCTTTGATACAAAAATACTAAGAAAGTAAAAGCAAAACACTCTCAGAGAACATACTCTATGTCAGACTTTACTACCACAGTGCTACATTTTTATTGGCATAATAAGTAAAACACTCGTTAAATTCTAGAACTGCTTTTAAATCAAATGATACAATGAGTTTTAGTCTACCAAGAAAATCACTCTCATGAATAAGTTAGCACAGATAGCTTTAGGTTTTGGGCTCCTTGTTAACTATTTTGGCTGCCATGGGTGCAAGCTGAGGCACAATAATGGTCAAACATTCCTACATATTCCATGAGATCACACAGCATTAGTTGATTTGAGGAAGCACCTCCCACTTAGCCCTGGGCAGACATTAGATCATCCCCTTTTCAGAGGCTTCTCAGTAAGTTATCATTCTCATTACATTTTGCATTTTTATAGCACCTGTAATCATAGCTCCCAGGCACTATACATTGTTAATTTATTACAGTCATTTCAATTTTGCTAGTTAACGCTCAGGTTGCCTTAAGTGTTAAGCCCTAAAAGCAGCAGGAAGAACTGATGCACCCAAACACCCAAAGCAAGGTGCATTCTCAGGAACCAGTTTGCCTACTAATTGGCTCAGTGACTTCAGCATGTCACATCTTGTTTGGAGGTGTCAGTCTTCCTATGAATAAAATGTCAGGCTGGGGCTACATTGCTTCTAATATCCTCCCCAGCTCTAAGATTCTCCAGTTCTGTATATCAGAGCTCTCAGGAATATATCTGACATCTATCTGTGCATAGATCGAGATTAATCTGTTCCTGAGGTCACTCTTACTCTACACTCTTTCAGTACATCATCCATCCCGGTGCTGCCAGCTGCCAGCTCCCTGTGGAGGACTCCATGTCAAATCTAATTCCATAAGGTCCTCTGAACCAGAAATAAACAGGAATGCCTAGGGCTAATTCAGATGTCCCAAGCTTAGCAAAGAGAAGTGATTCTTTCATGAGATTTATTTTAGAATAAAACTGGTTAGCAGAGTAAAGTGAAGGAAAAAGCATTATGTTACAAGAGAGTGTTAGTGTTAGTAATTAATGGCGCAGCTTAACATGTCAATTTAGGGGATTATCCTCTGCAAAGAAACCATTAAGAAATTTAAACAAAGCAGATCAAGGGTACACTGGCTGGAAAGGGATTGGGGATACTGCAGCGATTGGGGTGTGGAAGAGGAGCGGTTGGAAGATATTCCTAAATGTTTCCTGCTCTTCACATGCTTGCAAATGTAGCAGATAAAATGAATCAAATATGACTCAAGCTTAAAAAAAAACAAAAGGAAGAAATGTATGGACTCACAGCACATGATAAATATTTGGACTTTTAAAATAACTTTTATAGTATATTCAAGTGCTGTAAAGACCTTAGAATAGGAAAATGTAGAACTTGTTTTGGAAAGTGGCTTATAAGAAATAAATACAAAAAATATTCCAGAAAGTACTTGAAAGAAAAGAACTCAGGTTGAACTTGTCAAAGAATCATTTGTGTATTAAAGCTTAGGTCAGGACTTATCATGTAGAACATTAATCAGCTTTCTTGATGCTGGGACAAACTACCTAATACCAGTAATTTAAAGGAGGAAGGATTTATTTCAGCTCTTGATGTTAGAGGTTTTAGTCACCGGTCAGTAAGCTCCAAAGAACAAACATCACGACAGAGGAAAGCTGCTCATCGCATGGCTGCCACCAGCAGAGATAGCAGGAAGATCCAGAAAAAGATAGTTACCCTCCCAAGGTACGCTCCAATAATCCACACCTCTCTCCAGGAACCTCTTTCTGCCCCTCCAGGTATGATTTCATCTATGAATTAATCCACAACAAATACAGTATTCCTGTGATCCAGTCACCTTTCAGAAACCCCACCTTTGAACCCATGAGACTTCGGAGGGACATTTTATATGTAAACTATAACCTGCAGCAGTACTAAACTTGCAAGAAAATTTTAGAACTTTACCTAGCCATTGAAAAATGAGTTTCTGATGTGATATCACCATAAAAAATTCTATGGACATTAGACTTTACCCACCAGCCACTGTCCCTTTGGTCTGTCAGTGACTCACACCCATCATACTACTCTTTATTTCTCACAACCCTGACAGGGGAGGAACCAAATACAGTGGTATCCTGGTTTATAAACTTGATTTGTTTCATGATTTGGCAGAAGATGACTGCATTTGTATTTGTGTGGGGAAGATGGCCGTGGTCATGCTTGTCACCTGAGGTGGAGTTTGTAAAGGCAAGCAAAATGTTTCTGAAGGCTTATGTGAACTCAAACTCTTTGCAAACAGAAGCGTTTGTGAACTGAGATATTACAGTATGTATTCATGTGTAGAATACCAAGTTGTTGAGAAAAGACCAAACACACAAAGCACAGAGGCCATCAACAGAAGACATGAGTGCAGTATACAACAGGAAACATGAAATCAGAACAGTAGTTAAGGTTATGACCAGGGATGTGGTAGAACCAATGGATGTATCAAAAATACAAAAGGGGCCACCATGGATTTTGGAACCTAGGAATGGATACATAGAAACAACTCAGCACCTAACAAGCAGCTAGTCACCCATTTGAGTGTCTCTTTTCAATTCCAGTAATGTATTTCAATGAGAGGAAAACATTAAAAAACTACTTGAAGATGAACTTTAAAATGAGTACTCAAAAAAATAAATAAAATAAAATAAGTACTCAAAATAAATCGTTCATTGCCTGAGTTGGGGTAACCTTTGCAGTTGGAGTCACCCAAGATACAAATTTGAGCTCAAGAAAATTAGCGTGATAGCTGTGGTATAAATTTGAGTGGATTAAGAAATACTTAGAAGATTAATGGTGCAGCTTGGGTGTGTCTGGATGACTGATTTGTAAACCACACACTGAAAAGGGAAGAACCCCCCATAATGTGGTACTACTAACCAATAGGCTTGTAGACTGGGTGGAATAAAAAGGGAAAGAAGAAAGTGCTTCATCTTTTATCTTTGGAGAAGTCTGAGTGTTATGTTTATATCTAGATGTCCCCAGCGAAGCCTCATATGCTCATAGGTAGGGCTTTGGGAGGTGCAGGATCATGAGTGTATGATACTCATCACTGGATTAGTCCATCGATGGATTTATAGGTGAGGGTAATGTTGGGAAGCAAAACCTGGTTAGAAGAGGTGGATCATTGTGGGCAAGGTCTGGAAAGGTATAGTATATATCCCTCTTCCTCCTGATCCCTAGCTGATTCGTGTTTGCCATATCATGAGCTGTTTCTCCTCTCCCATGCTGCCTTGCCTTGGAGCCAGCTGACTGTGGACTATAACCTCTACGAACTGAACCAAAATAAACATTTCCTTTTCTAAATTGCACGTGTTGGGTATTGAGTCTCAGGAGAAAGTAACTTAGATACCCAGGCTTTACTAATAACTTTGGACATTTGTGTCCAGTTCCTTCAGGCTTCCAGCTCCTACTCTTCAGTCTTCCAATGCAAACTATTTAACCTTCCAATGTAGACCTTTTGGCTTTCCAATACAGCCCACAACTGCACTCTGCAGTGAGTGCCAAGCTTTCAACTTTGGACAGGATCCTCTGGCTCTCCAGCATGCAGATGACCTTTCTGCATTCTTTCACCTCTAGACATATATATATTCCTCTTGTGAACACTAGCTGACACAACAAGTAAAGCAATGAGTGTCAGTACGGTACTAAACTGATAGGCACTTTTCCTAGGTTCTGAATTTCCTTATAATCTCTGTGTTTCTATTTCTCAACCAGTGTATGCACAACATCAAGCTTTGTAGACTACCTTTTCTTTCATTTGTTTTTTGGTTTTTCTAGATAGACAGGGTGCAATCCTCTGTTGAAAAACATTTTCTGGGAAATTACTGGAAGAGCAATCAATTCTCGTGCCTGGATAATACTGAGACCATGTAAAATTACAGAACAAGGGACATGTCCAAACAGAAATAACGAATAGTTGGAGATACAAGAGCTCCAGTTACCCAACTCTTCTACCCTAATGAAGAAACTGTAGGACCAGCACAAATTCCACTGGCAAATATTTAGAGACAACAGGATATTCCCTAATTTAAGTTTTGAATTTTTGATGTGATCTAAATATTGCTAAAATCAATATTTATTTAAATATTTCATTAGGATACTTCCTAATATTTTAAAACAAAACTATTTTCCTCTCTCAAATTATTAATAAATTTATAATGCAAGAAATCTCTATAATTAATATACACAGCAAGGTAAAGTCATGGCCATTGTCTTTTTCCCCTCAAAGCATGATTAGAGTTACTTCATAAATTATTCACAGGTTCTACTCAAATAATACAAGACAGTGTCTCTTTCTACATGAATCACATTTTCTGTTTGGAGTGTTTTGTAAAATTCCTTTAAAATGTTGTTTTGATAACTGGTTCTTCTTACTTTGATATATACAGTGTAAGCATTACACAAGCTTTGGCATTTGCCTTATTTGCATACATTATATATGTAGCATAACATTTAAGGTACTTCAAGCTTTTTTGGTTGGAAGGAAGAGTTCATTTATTTCATACCCTCCTCTTCTGGTAAGATTTTTCTCCTTTAAGAAGCATCTATGTCCATCTGCA
>RJWT010023963.1:0-16632 GCA_004365215.1 Cuniculus paca | reverse complement strand
CTCCCCTTAACAATAACACTTTAAGCTTCTTCTATGATGTTATACTTCTATTTATTACACTTAGATTGCTACTTATGGTTTGAAATAGGTTTAGTTTGCCCATTCAGCAGACATCCACGCTTATGCCTCCTGGCCTCTCAGAATCTATACATAAATTAGCCAAGGCTTTGGATTCAAGGAGGAGACCTGACATCCATTACAGAGAGGTAGCCTGATAAATAACAGACACCTAAAAGGAACGGATAAATATTTAAATTGTAGAAGATCTTGGAAGGATAATGATAATATTGTATCAGAAAGAAAAATTAAGATTAATCCAATTATAGTTGACCAGCGTCTCTAAAGAAAGAAAAAAGATTAATTTAAAATACCAAATAATTTAAACATAATTTTAAATTTACTTGCAATCTCATACTAATTTCATAGAAATGTAAAAATACATATACAGACAAGAGAATAAAATTTAGAACGTATTGGTTTTTAAGATCTGTATGTCCAAACATAGAGAATTATGGTATGAATTAAAGTCTAAGTGAGTTGTAATTTGCATGATTTTAGAAAGCCTCTTATGCAACTCCCCGAACTACACACAATAGCATTTGCAATATGGGAGAATCAAGATGAGTTGGTTCCTAGGGTGTCCCAGCCCTTGCTTTGCATTTGTTCACACACAGATTCAGATGCATTTTAATCTCCACCTCAGCCCATATGGTCACCCATGAGTATTTAGAATAATTCTCAGGTACATAGGCACTCAACTCTGAAACAAAAGAATGAGCATGTCAGGCATGCAACTTGTTCATCATCTTCAACGTAATAATTCATGCACCTAAAATAAGTGGCACAATCTCTACTGAAGCCTATTAATTTCCAATTCCATTTAATAGCATGATCCAAAGCTGCCTCTGCTTGTAGTGTGAAGGGCATACATAGTGAGAGAATGGATACTCAAAATGCTTTCACCAGAGCTGGGGTATGAAGCTTCCATCTGAGTAGGAGTTCAGGATCTGTTCTGTGATTTCTGTTGCTAGGCAACCACTTCCTTTGTCTGCTTTGTTCAGAACAGTTGCTTTATTTATACTTGGTTTAAGTGATGCAGATCATAATGTGAGATCATAAAAGAAAATAGGAAAAATTATATCAAAAATTGGTCCAGGGAATTTGTAATACTGTGTAGAAAATAATGAATGTTGATTCAAATAAGCTTCTACAAAAAAAAACATTCTAAAGAATCATAATCCAGCAAGTCCACTTGCCTTAGACTTTTCAAATATGATACATAACAGCCTATAGTCAACTGTTATATAATCTATGACTGAAGTAAAGCCACAAACCTCAGCAATAATTAAATAATATTAACTGAATCTTAAAGTAAATCATTAGAAAAAAGTACTTTTTTAGTTTCAGATGTTGAAATAAATGCGTTGAAATAAAGAATATAAAATATAAAGAATATAGGTGCCTAAGGGACACAAAAGAAAAGGAATAATTTTAAACTTCTGAAAACCTGAGAAATCTTGAAATATATTATGTAAAGTTGCCTATAATTCTGACTTTCACATACTGTACAATTGAAATAATTTTTCATTTGACAAAATCTGACCCATAGAGACAAATGTGAATTTATTTTAATATTTCTAAATCTATTATTTTAAAGGTGATTATCAAATAAGCTAAAGCAATGGCTATACTTTCATCTTATTCCTTTTTATTCATTAACGTTTTGATCTTATTGATGAATGTTTTGTATGCCATCCCTGTTCACTCATTTTCTTATTAGCAAGCTCTTAACCTTTTCTCCACCATTTAAAACAATGACATTTTGTACCCATCAAGAAAAAGATACATTAGCACTTTTTAAATCTTAATTCAAAGGACCTTCTGATGAACCTTTAAAAGAAGTACTATTATTAATATAAGCATACATAGATAAAAAAAAAGTGAAGAATTAAGATGTGAAGCAACTGGTCCAGGAGTATCCAATTAGTAGGTAGCAGAACAAAGATTCAAATCCACATTCTAAGTTACTAATCTATTAATGAATTATTTTGTTATTTTATCCTATGACACTATTTCACGATTTACGAATTTCTCTTTGAATATTCTTCTCAATTATAGCCAGATAAATGAATTCACTCTATTTTTACTCTCAAATCTATGTACTATGGATTGTGAAGTATTGGAAGTACTGCATTTTGATTGTAATAAACCCATGTGCCATTAATTTCATGATTTTCCCACTATTACATATAATATTAAGTTCTGAAATTTTAGTAGTTTTCATATTGTTGCCATTGACAGGTTTGCTTTCATACTTTTGAATTTCTTCAGTTTTTAGTTTCTCCATTCTGTAGAAAGGTGTTAAAGAAATACTAGGAATTAAGGATTGAATATTCAAGAGCAGGTTCCATGAAATCAGACTATTTGTAGATTAATTCATGAAACGTGGAAATTTGCTAATCTAACCTAAAGCCTAAAGGTGTTTTTAAAAAAATCTCAATAATTAAAAGCTCTTTTTTCACTAATTATTATTCCATGAGAAAATAATCTGACTGTATTTTGGATAATGAGTGCAGTCCATAGTTTTTCTTAGGCTTGTCTGTGTGCATGCTGATTTTAAAAGGAAGAACTTTTTCTTTTTATGCTATATGGTGGAATTATTAATAGGAGGAAGTAGAAAGATGAGGGAGACTGTATCACTGAGGTTTGTTGTTCATATAACAACAAATAAGGCTACACTTCAATAGAGGTCAGTTTTCTTTATTCCACACATAGATAGGCTTGGATGAAATTTCCTCAGTAGTTCTAACACTTTGAGTCACAGGAAAACAGAGAACATTATGTCAAGAAGATATTTTAATCACTTACTTCTTGACTGTACAAAAACAGAGAAGCAAGGCAAAACAAACCAAGACATACTTGTCAGAATAAGCTGCCATTAAATTTCCTAAAGGTTTGTAATTTCCATGTGAGCCTATCCAATGTTGTCTTGGGCCAAGTAAAGTTCATTTGAATCCACTTATAATATTATAATTTGAAAAATAGAAATTATTTTCTTTAGCAATAATGTAGCTGCAGTAAAATTATTTATTTTATATTGTTATGAGAAATACATTTATAAGTCATTTTATTATTATTCCTTAAGGTTTTCCTTAGTAATAGGTAACGGAGTAACAGACACTAGTAGATAACAAAGTTAGGTGCTTTATATAAGGTAATCGTTTTGTAGCTTTGATATCCTTTAAATAACCATATTTTAGAATAGTATTAGCTTTTTGTGTTTTCAAGTAACTCTTGAAATAAATTGTGCATCTTAAAATACGGAATTAAATATATATTTTAAAATGTAAAATTTGTAAATAAAAATAAGTAAGTAAAATATAATGTGTGGTCTATGATAAAACCTTGTGTGAATTGAACACAGCATAAAAAGCTAACAATTTATTATTTCATGTATTGGTCTTAGATTATGGTACAGGAAACGTAAGTCTGAATCAAAGAGATAAAGATACAGTAACAAACTACTATCAAACATAACAAAATCTTAATATTCACTCACAATAAGAGAAATAGGTAAGTTAAAGGGCAGGTAGGAAAGGAATGTTCAAATAGTATGTGAAACTTCTCATTTTCTGCAAAGACATTAGAGTTCTGTTCTTTAGTATGTGATAAGTTTGATTTAGGTAGAATTCTGGCTGTAGCATAATGGCTGAAAGTGCCAAGAAAGTGTTAGTGATCTTTGGTTCAGGGTATTTAATAAATAATATGGAGTGATAATACCCCAAATAAAGGGTTTTTAACATTTATTATCTGCAGTTAGCCCACTGAAAAGGAATTGGGAGGAGTTTGTCTACTATAGCAATACAGAAAACTAATTCAATTTGGGAATATAGGAAACTAATTCAATTAAGGGAAAACAGAACACTCATGCATTGCTAACTTGCACCAATATTAATTTAAACTGTTTTCTATACATTGATTCATATCATACCCTTTCATGGTAGCTCCTGTTATATCCCTGTTTCATGAGGCACAGAAAAGGTAAATGACTCAAGGTGTTGTGGCTTTGAAGTGGTGTAGGGTAGATATTCCTGCAGGTTGGCTCTGTATAGTCTGTGTGTTGACGTGCACAGTACTTACTGATTTTTATTTTATATTGCATTTTCCTTTGAAGAATTAACAACAGCTGTCTTAAAAATCTTTTAAATTTTATTTTTCGCATTACATTTGCAGTTCACAATGATTCTATTCATTATAGAAAGTAGGTACATGGAAACACATCTTAATTCACTTTATGTTCCCTTTTCCTACTTCCTTCCCTTGTATGTCCATCTCTTGACATGATTCTTTGCAAAGAAAACATAAAAATGCTCCACCAAAAGACTCATGGAACTAAGAAACAAATTCAGCAAGGTAGCTAATAGGATACAACATCAATATACAAAAATCAGTTGTGTCCTTGTGTACCAAAAATGAGCCCATTAAGAAAGAAATTCAGAAAACAATACCATTCAAAATAACTTCAAGATAACTTCAAAAATTAACCTAACAGAAGAAGTGAAAGACCCTATAATGAAAACTGTAATAATCTCAAGGGGAGATTAAACAGATAACCAAAAAATGGAAAACTGCTCTCTGTTCCCGGATAGGCAAAACCAATATTGTAAAAATTTCAGCACTTCCAAAGCTGATACAAATTTAGTGGAATCCCAATCAAAAATACCATCAGATCTGCCCACAGAACTTGTCAAACCAATCTTCAAAAATTCCTAAAATTCATGGGGAACCAGAAAAAATACAGAATAGCAAACAGCAGTCTGGGGTAATAAGAGCAAAATGGAAGATGACACGATCACGGATTTTAACTTCTATTACAAAGGTGATAAAACAGAATTGTACTAGGACAAAAAGCACTTTTGTGGATCTATAGAACAGAAAAGAGGATGTAGAAATGTCAGGCATATTCAGCCTCCTGATCTTCAATAAAGATGCCAAAAGTGTGGTGGAAGAACAGTAGCCTCTTCAGATAGTACAGGGTAAACTTGCTATCCACATGCAGAAGACTGAATGTAGACCATATCCCTCATCATATACTAAACAAAAGTCAAAATGGATCGAAGATTTAAAAAAAACAAAACAGAAACACTTTAATTGCTGGAAGATGAAACAAGAACTCTGGAAGTCATAGGCAAAGGCAAGGACTTTCTGAATAGAATCTCATTTGCATAAGAAATAACATGAAGGATCAACAATTGGGATTATATTCATTCAAAAACTTCTCCTCAGCAAAGGAAACAACTAATAGCGCAAAGAAATAACCTATAAAATAAAATAAAATTCAACTACTCCTCAGAAGAGTAATATCTAGGATATGTAAAGAACTCAAAAATGTTAGACACCTCCAAAATAAAAGACCCTATCCAAAACTAGGCAACTAAAATGAGTATTTCTCAGAAGAAGAAATACAAATGCCAATAAATACATAAAGAAATGTTCAACATCTCTAACCATTAGAGAAATTCAAATTAAAACAACACTGATATCCCATCTTACTTATTCCAGAAAGTATGACTGTCACCAAGAAATCAAATAATAACAAATGCCAGAGTGATACAAGGAACACTTCCACATTATTGGTTGGTGGGAATATAAACTAGTAAAACCACTTTGGAAATCAATGTGGAGATTCTTCAGAAAACTAAAAAGTAGAAATTCCATTTGACCTAGCTGTATCTCTACCGGCATCCTATTGTAATTGAACGTGAACACCTGTGTTTTTAGCAGCACAAGTCACAATAGCTAAATCTTGGAAGTGGCCTATATGTCCACCATCAAGCAAATGGATAAGAAAATATGATATTTATGCATAATAGTAATATTCTGCTATAATAAAGAATAAATTTGAATTATTTGTAAGAAAATGGATGAATCTTGATACTAAAATATTAAGTGAGATAAATCAGATACAAAGGCTAGAAGCATGGTTTCACTTATATGAGCAATCCAATGTATAAATAATGTTTGGAGTAAAATAAAAGACAGATAACAAAAATTTTTAATTTAATCATAATTTTATTTGTTTGGGACTGTTAAATTTTACTGAATCTGTAAAATAACCAAAACTTTACAGCTGAGATCTATGTTCCTTAAATATAACTTGAATAATATTTATTTTGTATATATACAACATTTGTTTGTTCATCTGTTGATTGACACTTAGTTGATTCCATATCTTAGCTATTATGAATAGTGCTTTAATACATGTGGGCATGCAGGCATTTTTTTGGTCTGCGGATTAGATCTCCTTTGAATATATATTCACAAGTGGGATACTGAATCATAAGGTAGATCTTTTTTGTTAAGGGAATTCTGTACTATTTTCCATAATTTTTGTAACTTACATCCCCAGGAACAACATATGAAAATTCCATTTGGTAACAGGACAAATCTGGGAATTTCACGCATACCATGAATCTGGGAATTAAATACATACTATGAATGTTTACAAAAGCACATTTAAATGCCTATCCAGAACAATCTCTCTTTTATGTACTCTGAAAGAAGCAAGGGTTTTGTCTTCATGGTGACCAATTAGACATAATTACATGAAGAACTGAAGAGATAACTGGATTCTCAGCTGGAGCACTACTATTCTTCTGTTGTGTTCCTTGGCTATATGCTCTGTGTCTCCAGGAATTTGAAAGCTCAGTGTTATAATGATTGTGGATTAAAGCCATAGCCATTTGGTACATGGAGAAATTTTAATGCAATGCAGGAGGTAGCAACAGCAAGAACAGCAAAGATGAGCTTTATGGAAATGGTTTTGTCATCTTTTGCCTGTAAAACTCAAACTGTTTTAAACATCAGTCCTGATGTAGATGCCCTTCTGAAAGTGAAATTCTTTGCAAAATTCCATGCTGCAAGTTCTGCTCCTGGGTATGTCAATTAGCTTTAAAAACACTTTTTGGCTTTAAGCATTTTAATATTGTTTCTGCCTGTGTTATTCCATTTTCTTATAAACACATGCTTCTACATTGGAATGGAAATGATCAAATTACATTTTTAAAAGTAATTATTACATTATGTGCTTGTGCCTTGCAACATGATTTTTATTATATTTTTTCAATTTTAGTTTACATCTAATCCTTGTTATAACACAAATTTGACATAATCAATTATGCTTTTGACTGCTGTTTAAAAAGTTGGATGACAGCACCAAACTCTCTGTGTCTAATATATACAATTTTATATTTATTAAATAATAAAATCATTACTTGGAGCCATGTTGTGCTTTCAATATTTTCAGATTAACCTGCCTTTCAAAGGCTGTTTTATTGATTCCTGTGTTGATCAGAGAGAAGTTTATCTTGAGTTTGTGACTTTAGGTTTTTATATCTTGTTGATTCTAACAGCACTTAAGCATCAGGCTGTTTCTTAATGAAGTAAATTTTCTGATGCTGCTGCTGGATATTGGTTAATGTGCTATACAGGGGAAAGGAAGAAAGAAAATAGAAAATAACAAAGAGAGGATCATACATGTCAAATCCACTCTGTTTTACACCTAACTTTATACAGTGTTTATGGGATAGGATGGGAGGGAGGGTCTGACATTTTCTGTGTATTCCTACATGGCTAAAAATTGGTTTTTAAATTCATAATAGAGAAGTTAAAAGAAAGAGTCATGATATAATCGTAAAATAATACATTTAAATAAAATTTAAAGAATTTTACCATCACATTTAAGTACATTTTTAAATTTTGCAAGATTTGCAAAGCAAATTACATGACTATATGTCTCCCAGCATTATCTAGAAACAAACATATAAAGATGTGACTACAGAATATTAGAAACTGTTGTCACGAGCAACTGAGATTTGGAAGCAGTGTCCTCTTTTATGCACTAAAACTGAGAACCCACTGTTTAATACAACCTATATGTGTGGGAAACACTGAGTTCAAGTGTCTGGATTCTTCCCAGAGTGTCCCAAGAATCTTCATTCAAATATATGTACCTGCATGCTGGTCAAAGAGCAAGTCATCCATTTATGTTTTTTTTCCTATTGTCAATTAACTTATTGCTTAGTACTGGACCACATTTTGATGTTTTCATTTTTAATGGAATTCCTGTAATCAAAACAAATTCATATCTGGTTCACAGTAATACTGTCCATGTGCTGAAAGACACTTCATTTCTCTTTTGCCACCCCACATTTGCCCTTCTTTCAAAGAGGATCCTTTAAGTTGCTGAACCCAGTGTCTTTGTAATTAGGTTTTCCTAAGAGATTAGTAAAGGAAAAATGTTTTGTTCATATCTTGTTACCAATAAAAATGTAACAACTAAAATCCTCTACTGCTCAGTTAAATCTGAAGATTAAAACCATAGGGATGTTTATTTCGCGATGAATCTTTCTATGAAAGATAACGGGAAGTCTAATATTCTTTTTTTATTTTTATGAGTACACGCTTGTGGTACATAATAATCATATTCCTCATGGGGAGCTGGTATGTGTACAGTACATAGCAAATGTTAATCTCCCTCTTTCTTTCTCCTCTGCCCCTACTCCCTTCATATCTCAGCTTCCTTCCCTTCTGCAAAAGATCTAACTTTCGCAGAATGTGAACTCCTCTTTACACTTGGATGACTTTCCTTTGAAGTGTAACTTTGGAAAAGATTCATGGCCATCTGGACATAATTGAAAAAGAGTCAAAATATCAAATCCATCACTACTATATTCCTTCAGAGAGAAGATCTCGACCATGGAGAGAGTTGAGCTGTTATAGTTTTCTTGAGTTTCTCATGAAGACAGATTGCACAAATTCATTGCTTTCTTTTCAACCAAAAACCAGGAAAATGTTTTTACATAGAAAGAATAAATCTTTAATGGCAAAAAGAATGGAAGGGAGCAGGTTCTATAGGATGAGATTTTTAAAACCTCGAGAAGCTGTAAATAGGAGGCGACTGCATGGATGCAACAGGTAGGGGAGTAAAAGTGTAAGAACTCGGGAAAGGATCTAGGTTCTAATCATCAGGTTTATGGAGTTTGACGTGAGAGAGGGAGAGTGCAGTAACTGAAGGTCTGCTGTGGAGTAACTACCACTCAGCAACAGTGACATTAGAAAGAATAAAACTGAACTAAGTGTGCTAAGAATAAATAATATTTATCCAATCAAAATAGTAATAAAACTGTTATAAAATTTCAAACTGAAGGTATGGACAAAGTAAAGGAAATATAGCTGAAATTGAAGATGTTATACAATGTTAATTATCTTGACACTATAAAGTATAAATGGTTAAAAATATATGAAAGGAAATAAATGGAAAAGGAGTTTTGAAGCATTGTTATTCCATATTTAAAAAGAGAGACAATAAATGTTTCTAAAAATGTCTAAGCCAGGAATTAAAATTTTATTTTATTTTATTTTTATTATTATTTTTTTTCAGCACCGGGGATTGAACTCATGACTGTGCACTTGCCAGGCAAGCGCTTAGGCCACTAAGCTAAATCCCCAGCCCATAAAATTTTAATTAAATGACTAAAATTATTTAACCAATATCAAGGAAATAATAATATAATGAGCAGATTAAAAAGAGCAGAAGCTAAGAAAAGAGAAATTAAAATAAGCTAAATATTTGTTTCTTTTTTAAAGACATAGTTAACAATTACTGGTAGAGGTTGATGAATTAAGAAGTGGAGATAAAATACTTTTTTTATTATTATGGAGAAAAATCACTAGAGAAACTAAGACAGAAAAACTGAAAATATTGCCACAGGACAGGAATGCTACAGTTGGGAAAAGTGTTCATTAAGACATGATTTTAACTATAAATTCTTCTATAATATTTGATTGCTATTATATATTTTATAACCGACCAAAAAGTCAGGTTTTTAAAATTCTTAAATGTAGATATGCCTATCACATTGTATACTTTCCTAGTCAAAATGGTCTTCTATCAAATGAGATGATGAAGATAAATTGTTTAGCATAAGGCCTCTTGCATAATTAGCATTCGGTGAAAATTTTACCAGGAATATTATTGTTCTTTTTGTTCAAATGATTTTGTTTTTCTTAGATGGAAAGAAGGTTGATAGGGAAATACAGATATTTATTAATAAATCATATTCTCAATTACATATCCACATTTTCTTAACTGGAAAGGTGAACTCATAGACTGAAATAAAATTCCAGAAATTAGAAACCCAAGAGGAAGAAAATCCTATTGTCTTATGTTAAAATTTGAGGGAAAATTTAAGCATCCTGCTTTTTCAACTGCTGTCTCTATCACCAACAATACGACAGAGTTTTGGTTTGCCCAGGCAGAGGCATGAACTGGAGGTTAGCAACAATACAGTGGTTGTAGAGCTATTGCACTCCATTAGTCTCTAACCTATTTAGCATGGTAAGGACTTAAGGCATTCTAATTCATTTCATAAAATTTTTATGAAACCTAATAACAGGAAATGGTATTCTGCACACTACTGCAAATTTCCTGCTTGAAGTGTTTTCCATTTATTAAAAAAAGAACTTCTGTATTGTATGCATGGTTCTATTTAACTGTAGGAGGTTTTCATTGGAGATGACATTAATTATAGTTCAGCTAATTTAACAGATGGATAATAATGAGATATATTGAGAGAAAAATACACAGAGGAGAATGATGTTGAGTACTCACTGGTCATTTCTGAGTTAGCATCTAATATCTCATTTTATTTTTTAAGTTTTTCAATTTAACTTAATTTTTAACTGATGTATAGCAACATGAAATTATGCATATTAATGTGGCAACACATGATGTTCAGATGTATACATTGTGTGACGTTTAAATCAGGCTAAACATATCTATTATTCAAACATTAATCGCCTCCTCGTGGTGAAAATTTTAAACATAATTTCTCCTGTTTTTTTTTTAATATACACACATTCATCAGTTGGTATAGTCACCCTAATTATTATAGCACCAAAGAGCTATTCACTCCATTGGACTAACTCAGTACCCATTGATCAACATTTCCTATCTTTTCTCCACCTCTACTTCTGCTAGTTTCTGAACACCAGTGTCCTATTCTCAAATTCTGGAAGATGAACTTTGTTAGATTTTGCATATGAATAAGATCATGTGTTCCTTGTCTTACTGTGCTTGATTTATTTCACTAAATGAAATTGTCTGGAATTCCATATACAGGGTAGTAAGTGAGAGGATTTCGTTTTGTTTCCATATTAGATAGTATTTCATTGTGTATGTACATGTTCCATTTTTAAAATTCATTTCATCAGTTGATGGACAGTTAGGGCTTTTTCCCATTTTTAGCTATTGTGAAGAGTTCTACAGTAACTGTGAGAGTGCAGATGTCTTTCAGCATACTGATTTCATTTACTCTAGATATACACCTAAGAGTAGAAATACTTGATCATATAATAGTTCTATTTTTAATTTTAAAGGAATCTCTGTACTGTTTTCTACAATAGTTATGCTAGTGTACACTCACCAACAGTGTACAAAATTTCCCATTTCTTCATGCTTCCGCAGCACTGCTGTGTTTAGCCTCTTTACTAACAACCATTGTTACAGAGAATGATGTTTCTCTATGACATTGTATTGTACTTTTCACTTCCATTTTCTGAATGATCAGTGATGAACATATGTTCATATACCTGTTGAGTCTCCAGAATTATAAATAATAAGATTCAGAATTCTATTTTCCTTAATAGGTAATATATATACATGATAAAGTTCAATTATTCTTATATTTAATACATAATTCTATTGATGCTGAAATAATATGCCTACGGAAGTACCTTGGCTATGAATATGCCAAAAGTGAAGACTCAGAGTCTATTTCCAAGGCATTCTTTGCTCAGTTCCCTGGTAACACTTAAGTTAATCACCAATAGGTCTTTTTTTTTTTTTTGCGGCACCAGGGTTCGAAATCACAACCTCACACTTGCCAGGCAGGTGCTTAGGCCACTGAGCTAAATTCCCAGCCCTTGTCTTTTTGAGACAGGCTCTCACTATGCCGTTCAGGCTGGCCTTGAGCTCACTTTGTAGCCCAGGCTGGTCTCAAACTCACAACGATCCTCCTGTCTCAGCCTCCCGAGTGCTGGGATTACAGGTGTGAGCCACCACGCCTGGCTAGATCGATTTTTATAAACAGATTTCTGTACATTGTAGAAGCATATATCATTTAACAAATTAAAACTAAGGTACTCAACTGCTTGAAATTGTGATTCAATACTTTAATGGTTTTTAAAAGATGTTAAAACATGATGAGAAGAATAAATTCATTTAGTAGGAATGTGTGAGATATGTAGAAATGAATGTTGTAGATATGTAGATATACATGTCGGTACATTAGCACTTTAAATATGCTAAACCACCACTGCTCTTCCATAAGGTAATTGAAATGTGAGGACTATGTTGACAGCACAAGCTTCATACTCTAAACACAGAGGTGTGTTTGGAATGAACCATAGTAAGCACATTTTAATAAGGTTTTTGATGATTCTCTCAGTATTAAGGTATATAAACAAATTTTGCTTTAAGAATTTTTGTGTATACTTAGTTAATGAGAATAAGATTTTAAATAGACATATAGAATTGTATTCCTGATGTTATTAAATTTTCTATTAAGATATTTGAGCTTTTGTCTCTGTATATGAATATTATCTATTAAGATACTTTTTCTCAATACTTTATTAAGGCTATTTTAAATATTGTTTGTATATAGCAATTTAAACTCACTTATATGCAAAGCATGCGTTCTGGACTGTCTTGATAAGCATTTCAAACCAATTTTAATGGCTGTGTTTCAGTTTGCAATACATCTAAGATCAGATGACATGGTTTATTATCTTGGACTTCTACAAAAAGAGTTAGAGGGACTTAACTCTCTAAGGTTTACATTCAGACTAAGTGAAATTCATATGTTTTCCACAGTGCTTTATAAGAATATATTTTGAAGTTCCAGTAAAGAGTGTTTAGAATTCTTGAGCATGTCAACAAAACCACAAGTAATGAAAGAAAAAGGATATTTATCAAAACTAAAAAATATAGCATTAGCATAGAGCGACAAAGTGAAAGGTAACTCACACAATTTAAAAAGATATTTGCATCCAGGGGTGATGGCACACATCTGTAATCCCAGGATTTGGGAGGCTGAAGCAGGAGGATTTCCATGAGTTTGAAGCCAATGTGGGCTACATAAGTGAGTTACAGGTCAGCTTGTGTTACATAGTGAACCCTGTCTCAAAGAAACCAAGAATAATAAAAAAAATTTGCAAAACTTAATGTGAGAAGAGATTAACATACAGAATATGTCAAATTTCTTTGCAACTCAGTAACAATACAAAAACAGACAACCTGATTTAAAAATGGGCAAAGGGGTTTAATAAACTGTTCTCCAGAGAAGATATTCAAATAGCTAACCAGTAATTAAAAACATTCTCAGTATTATTAATCATTGTGGATATGAAAATCAAAATACTGAGAAAACACTTCATACCTTAGAGGGTGGTTAGTGTAAAAAAAAAACCTTAGGTAATAACAGTGTTAACAAGGATGTAGAAAAGTTGAAACAATTATGCTTTGCTGACAGGAATAAAAAATGATGCACTCATTATGAAAAACATTACAGCTTTAACTCGAAATAGAATTACTGTATGATACCGCAATTTTTCTATATACATTGATTAAAAGTCACACTCCACCAGAAATTTTAAACCAGTGATCACAGAAGCAGCATTTATTGCAGTCAAAAGTTGAAACAATCTTTGAATATTCCAAAGGAAAAAAAATGGTAAGTATATGTGACAAACATTATTCAGTCTGAAAAGTGAAGGTAATTCTCACACTTGGTACCACACAGATGAAACTTAAAGACTTTATTTGAAATGAAATTAACTAATTATGAAAGGGCAAATATTGCATTATTTCAATTATATGAACTTCAAAGATTGGTCAAACTGATAGAGATATGAAGTAGAATGTAGGTAGCCAGAGATGAGTAGGAGAAAATTTGCCAGTTACAGTATTAGCTAAATTTTAATTTGAGAAGGTATAAAATTCTGGCACTGAATAGCGGTGATGATTTAACAATAGTATGTATTACTTACTGCCACTGAACTGTACACCTAAAAATCTGTTAAAGTGATTTTTATGTATATTATACTCCAATTTTAAAAATGAAAATTGAAAATAACCTAAGTAGAGTGGAGTTTAATCATTGCAAGTAGCAAATCACAGTTTTTCTAAGAGTATTATTTCTTAAAATATGGCAATTTAATTACTGGGGCAAATTTTGCTACTGTTCATGGCACCCATGGATATTGTAATGCACAAGATGAAGCCATGCTGAGGACATGCAAGAAGACTCAAAACTAATCCTCTCAGTGACTGCTTTTATTTTTTTTTAATTTTATGCCTTTTTTTGGCATAAAACCTGATAGGTACGAGGAAAAATTATCCCAAACACAGTCCAAAAAAAAATTTAGATAGAAGGTTCTAGCAAGTGCATGGCTTAATATTAGCCATGTTGTTATCAGACCTCTGAGTTTCTGGAATGATGCTTTTTGGCTTTTCTCTGCTGGGACTCAGTCTAAGGCTTCAAGGGTGTCGCATCTTTTCTCCTCTGAACATTCTTTTCTTTTCAGTATATTTAAAAAAATCCTGTTCTGCTTGACAGCATTTTTTTCTAAAATTTTCTGACTTAGATCCCAATGTGACAAAGTTAGAAAAGAGTATTCAGCAACCTTTCATTTCTAGACTAGTCTGATGCACTTCATAAAACAAATAATTAAATTTAACATTAGTCATCTGCATAAGAAGAATCACATTTCTTGAAATCAACTTTATTGAGGTGTAAATTATATTATAAAACTTGAACCCATTTTGAGTAAATGGCAAGGACTCATGTGCTTTCTGTAGTTATAGATTTGGTTTGCTTAATATTTCAAATGAATGAAATTGTATAACACGTGCTCCTTTTTGTCTGAATCCCTAAAAGTAAAGAACTTTCTGGAGGAGGAGATGTAGGAGAAATGAGAGATTTAAGAACAGAAAAATTTGACTGGTTGTTGCTAGTTTGGAGATAGAAAGAGCAACAGGACCACAAAGCAAGTGCCATTTAATGCTAACAGAGGCTCTCTGTTGTCCAATCCAATAGACACACCAAAAAAACTGAATTCCACCAACACATGTATAAACTGAGGAAGAGACTCTTCACCCAAATAACAGCCCAACTGAGCCATTACTTTGATTTTGAGACATAAAACGAGGGAATCCATTAGCCTCACCCAATCTCTGTTCTGCAGAATTGAGACATGAAGTGCACACTTTTAATTACTAAATGTGTGATAGTTTTTATGTTACTGTTGGAAAACAAATCTAATGTATAGAAGAAAAAGAAAGAAAATAATTGTAGGAATAGTAAATAGAAAAACAAAGTATGATAATGAAAGAATTGAAAAATAGTGACAAAACTTTTTAAACTCAAAACTTTCATGAAAGAGAAAAAGTTATAGTAAAACTAATTAAGAAACAAAAAATTCTAAATCGTTTCAGAAAGTAAAATAAAACATGCTAAGCATTACAATATGAGGTATCTAAATTATCAATATTGCTTTAATTAAAACAATAATTTTATACTTGAGTAAGAAAATGAAATGGATCACAACTGAGGCTGTAAATACTCCTCACATATAGAATGAATTATGACCAGAAATACCACAGTGAAATTTAGTGGGGTTCTTGTAAAATAATGGTGCATAGTGCTATATATATATATATATATATGTATATATATATATATAATCTTCAAACTAAGCATAAAATTTAAGATTAACACTAAGCCTAAGTTTAAAAAATAAAACAAGTAGCATCTAGGAAAAAACATAGGGAACTAACATACACTAACAATTTTGTGATAGTAATCCAAGATTATTTGTTTTAACAAGACACGGGAAGTATGGAGCAGAAAAGAAAAACAAAAATTAACTTAATCATCTAATGTGAAAGGAAAGTTACAGACTTGTGTTAAATATACCTGACAAAATATATCCATAAAACTACCCAATCTGTGTACAAAAAGCATACATAAGCTCTTTAATCATCAAATAAATGCAAAACAAAATTAAGAAATCATTATACTCACATAAGAATGACTCTAAGTAAATGGACTAATGATACTAAGTGTGCACCAAGATGTAGACATCTATAACTCTCATCTACTTCTGGAAACACTTCAAACTATTTCAACCACTTGAACAGTTAACAGGTACCTAAAACATCAAACATTCAAATAATTTATCTTCTGTGTGATCCAGCAATTGAAGTTTATTGTTAACAGTACTGGATTTTAAACCCATGATCTTTGCATTGAGTACATTTCCAGTTATTTTTATGTTTTATACTTTGAAAAAGGTCTTGCTCAGTCACTGAGTTGCCCAGGTAGAGGCAGAGCTCAAACTTGAGATACTACTATCTCATCCTCCCAGAGTGCTAGGATTACAAGCATATACCACAGGCCCAGCTATCAATAGCACTGTTGACAGATCTCTAGAAGATCTCTAGAAGACTATAACAGTCTTATTCATACTAATGAAAAGTTTAAATCAAACACTTATTAATAATGCTTTGGA
>RJWT010023962.1:0-16653 GCA_004365215.1 Cuniculus paca | reverse complement strand
GAGATCAGAGTGGGCCATGATGAAACTGGCTTGCTCACCCCGGGTGTTGAGGCTGACTGACTGCGTCACTTCAGCCCTCAAGGTCAAACACTGTGGCTGGATTTAGCACATGAATTTTGTGAGGGAGAGAGAGAGACAGAGAGAGACAGAGAGGGAACTATGTGGAGGACCCTTACAGAAGTTGATGTCTGTGACATCAGTAAGCCTCAAGGGGGGATTCTAGGTAACTAATCTAAATTACACCTGTAAACCTAAAAAGAAAGAAAACTACTATTATAATACCACATGGCCAAGACATCTGCATGTGCGCTCTGACTTAGTGTGTTTGTTTTATGCAGTCTGTTATGTTTTCTTGTTGACTGTCTACCTGTCAGTTTGAGTCATGATTGCTGATTTACGGTAATGTCTCAGATGTCCTTTTCTCAGTCTGTATTTTTGCTGACTGACTTGGCAACGGCGGAAAGCTGATGGCTGCAGCAAGTCCCTCTAACTTAACCAAACTAGGGGATCCAAATAAGAGACAAAGGCTCCTGTGAACTACACTGGGTGCCCCTAGGTGATGAGGAGCTTATAGAGGTGTCGGGGATGACTGATCCCAGGACTTACAGTGGTAGAGGTTTACAATTTAGCAAAATCAAAGTCCTATATTGGTTGCATTGTTCTGTTCTGATCTGCTTTTGTTCTGTTTTACTCTATTTTGTTTTGCTTCATTCTCTTTAAAATGAAAAAAAAAGAGAATACACAATTAGAAAAATGTCATTTCTTTGGCAAAGAAATAACATAATGTTAATTATGTCAATCTAATATTTTGGTTTTTATTAGTAAATTAAACAGCATAAATAATTATATAAAGCATCTGGGTGTATTTGAGTTTACTAAATGTGTCCTCATAACTTGACATTAAAGGGATTTAGAACTGCTTTCTTTTTGTTTCTTCACTGAATGTAAGGTTACTAAGAGTTAAAATTCTAATGTATAATTCTATAATTAAGTTTCCATTTAAAAAGAATATATGTTATCTGAAGAAAAAGTAATTTGCCCAAATTTTTTTTACTTTTTTTTTTAAAGAGAATAAAACAAAACAGAACAGAACAGAACAGAACAGAACAGAACAGAACAGAACAGAACAGAACAGAGTTAATCACAACAAAGCATTTCAGAACAGAACACTGCAAGCAATACAGGTCTTCAAAACATAACAATAGGAGATTAACAATGGCTACCCTAGTGTCTCTTGTTTTCTTCGACATGGTTGTTCATACATTCACACACAATAACTCAAACACAACAAAATAATATAAAACCAGATAAAACAAAAGAGAAAGCATTACAGGACTTTGAATCAGACAATAAGAAATCAACAATGGCTACCTTAATGTCCTTCGTTTTCTTTAAAAAAGCTGTTCCTATCTTCTCACATATTGCAATCAAATAGTAGAAAACAGACTTAAACCAATCAAATCAAAGAATAAAAGCATTATTGGACTTCAGAACCTTTTCCCCATATTTATTGGGGATTTTGTATCTTATTGAGTCTTTCAGTTTCTTACACTAGGGAGATGATGCAATGTTTACACATGTGAGTTTGATTTATTTCACTTATGAGTATGGTCTCAATTCGCATCCATTTACCTATAAAAGCCTCAATATGATTCTTCTTTATAGCTGAATAGTACTCCATTGTATAAAAGTACGACGTGTTTTTTATCCATTCCTCAATTGATGGGCATTTGGGTTGTTTCCAAGATGTGGCTATTACAAATTGTGCTGCTATAAACATGGGCGCACATACATCACTGTGGTATGATGATTTCACTTCTTCTGGGTATATGCCCAGAAGCAGAATAGCTGGGTCAAATGGGACTTCTAATCTTAGCTTTTTGAGGAACCTCCAGACTGGTTTCCACTGGTAGTTGCACCAGTCTACACTCCCACCAACAGTGGAGAAGGCTTCCTTTTTCCCCACACCCTCTCCAGCATTTGTTATTGGTGGTTTCTTGATCCTGGCTATTCTTTCTGGAGTGAGATGAAATCTCAGAGTTGTTTTAATTTGCCTTTCTCTAATGACCAATGATACTGAACATTTTTCAAGTATTTATTTGCGGTTCATATTTCTTCAGCTGAGAAGTGTGTTTTCATCTCAGATGCCCATTTTTGGATTGGGTCTTTGAATTTCGAGGGCCTGATTTTTTTTAATTCTTTATATGTTCTAGATAGAAGGCTTTTGTCAGAAGGATAGCTGACTAAGATTTTTTCCCTAATTTGTCCAAATTCAAAAATTTTATAAAACTTGGTTTAAAAATAGTTTGGTCTTGCTACAGTTTATGTCTAGATGTGCCCCCAAACCCTCCTATGCTCAAAGACGGGGCTCTGGGAGTTGAGTGGATCATGGGGTCATGATGCTCAGTGGTGGATTCTTCCACTGAGTTTATACCTAAATGTGACGTTGGGAGGGGAAGCCTGGTTGGAGGAGGTGGTCACTAGGGGTGTGGCCTACAAAGGTCTATCTTCTTCCCTGCTCCTGTATTTACTTTCTGCTTCTCTCTCCCACCATGAGCAGCTTATCCTCCAACATCCCCTGTGCTATGTCATCTTGTCTTGGAGCCAACTGACTATGGACTGATGCCTCTACAAAATGTTTGCTAAAATAAACCTTTTCTCACTTAAGCTGCAGGCACTGGTTATTTTGTGCCAATGATGAAGAAAGTGACTAAGACAGATTCATGCATTAATTAATATGTCTGAGAAGACATATTCCAGCAGCGCCCTTATTAATTTCCTGAAAGTGCTGGGTCCATGTTTACCCAAGCAGTAACTCGGAAAAACACAGCCAGGAGGCACTGATATTGGACAAGTATTTCCCCCTGCAGTTCATGGATCTTTCTAGATCTTCTGAGCTTTGCCAATTTAAATGCCCAAGACTGTTAAAGTTCCTTTTCAGAGCCTTTCAAGTGAATTCCCTTTGGTCATTCTCACTATGCAAGATCCATCCTTTTGTTGACATGAGAATTTAGTTAAAAATTATTTATTGGGGGTCAATGTAAATATTCCAGCTCAAAAGTTCCAGAAAACTCATCAAAGATTTTTAAACAGCATTCTGTGATAGTGTATGTAAATGTAATTTCCAGGTCTTGACTACAAATGTTAGGACAAAATACCCAATGCCTGCAATTTAAGTGAGAAAAGGTCTATTTTAGCTCACAGTTTTTACAGATGTTGGTCCATAGTTGGCTGTCATTCCCCCCCTAAAAAACTGATTTTGGATATTGACTTGTGCTCATCTGATGTTTTATATTTTGTGGGCAATATAGATGTAACTGTTAAAAATTAAATTAGATGAATATGTACAAAAACATCTGAGTCATTTACAATTAAGTTAAAATATAAAAAACATTTTTGAAGTATACATTCATGCATTTTTTTGCTTCCTAAAATTTATAAATGCTAATGCATTTGGGTTTATTAAATATATCCCACAGATTATTGATTTATATGTATGCTTATAACACTGATATAAGATTAATGATATCCAACCCTAAATAATTTTCAGAATAACTACCTGTATTCTAAAGGGATAAGTATCTACAAATAGAGACTTTTGTCAAACTATGAATCAACAAGTTAAAAATGGGTTTTAAAAAATAAGGCTTAGGCTGGGGATTTAGCTCAGTGGCCTAAGCACCTGCCTGAAAGTACAAGGTTGTGAGTTTGACCCCCAGAGTCACCAAAAAAAAAAAAAAAAGGCTTAAAGTGATTGACAGTTGTTCATTATTTTAAAATATCCTAAAGTTAATAATTTATAAAAGCACAACTATTTAATATTCTTGTAATAACTGTGTTTTTGAAAAATTTTTTGCTATAAACAGTTAATAACTCCAACTCACCAGGTCTATTAATGGGCTTGTTTGTATGACCTAATATTAATATTTTCAAGAGATCCTAAAAAGGCTTGATAGTTTCACTGTAATAAACTGCTACTGTTTCACTGTCTAGTCTGTGTTTAAATTTAGTACTTAAAATTTATTTAAAAAATCATTTTGTTTTTTACAAAAAAGCCTTATAAAGTTCAGAAACAAAAGTTTGGGGCTTTTCTGTCCCCATGCTATGTACACAGTATGTTATATGTCCTTCTCTTGATGTACAGTATATATGATGTCTATATATGACATCTATACATGACATGGTTTGGACACAAAATGAGTGATAACATGATTTTTAAAACTACTGGTAAACTAAGTGTGGCACTATAATTTGGTAACAATCTAAGAATTATGTCTTTATCATAAATTGACTGCATATTCTAACAGTGTAACTTTTGAGTAAAACCTGTCTAATTAGAGACAGTTTGTACTAAAAGTATTTAAGAATTCAAAATGTAATAGATAGGGACAACGTTAAGATCTTTCTATACATTCTCCTAAATAGTAATTCACTTTGGTTTCAAGAAAAAAAGGTGCTCAGTGCACCTTTCCAGTAGAATTAACCTTCTTTCATAAAAATGTTGGCTTTTGCTAACTAACTTGGTTACCATTTGTCAGTTCAAATCTACTGCACAGGTTGGATTTGACTCGCTCTGTAAATCAAAATTATTTTTAAGGCAGAAGAAAGTCAGTAAATAAAGAGGGTGATACAAAGAAAGATATGTATAAGACAATATTTTTGATAAAAAACCATCTTGTATGGGAAAATTTTGTCATACAAAAAATGAGAAAAAAAATTAGAAGGCTAATGTAAGCCACACAAAGTTCATGAGGGGTGAAGTTTAGACAAAAATATCATAAATATCATAAGCTTGTTTATAGTATAAAAATCATTTAAATGGATTTTTAAAATCAAAGTTTATAACATTAATGTAAAAATATTTTTTTAAACACAATGATGCTTTCTTAAAATATTGATACACTCAATAAAAATTCACAAAAACTAGCCTAAGGAACAAAGGTCTGTGTTTAATCAAAATAATTTCTCCCTTTTCCTACTATTAGGCTTTTGATTACTTAGGAATGGAGTCCTAACAGAGTCAAGATTTCTTTAAATGATTAGTTTACAACTCTGGTTAAATGAACAACTATTACTTTTAGGTTATTATAGTGCATTTGACACTGAATATCTGAGACTAGATATGTATCTATCTGAGGACTAAGTACTGCATGCTACATAAATGTGCAAAATTAAAACAGTATTGTTTCTGTTATTCAGCTCCATTCATGTGGAGAAAATCCTACCATTTGGACAATCCTGTCAGTTAAAACATGGTTACTGGCTTTAACACTTTGGTTACTGTATTAATGCGATGCATTTATGCATCAAAAAGTCAGTCCACTGATGGTCATTAGCCCTGTTTCCTAAGCTTGGAAAGATCTATACCCACTCTCTGATTTTTTTTTTATTTTATGGAAAAAATAAAACTTCGTAACAAAATAATAAGAGATAACAACAGTTAATACATTGTGTATTGTTATTTTCCAAGTACTCAAGAGTACAAGGTATAGGCATAAAAAAATTCTCCAAACACTATTAGCACAAACCTTTCTTTTCAATAAACTAAGAGAAACTAGTAGTATAATATCTTGTATTTTTTTTCCTTATCCCTTCCTTCCTTTCCCCTCTCCCCCACCCTAGTTCCTTTTCCCTTTGAACAATTTCTTCCCATTTTACAATATCTGTTGTACATTTTGGTCATCATTTACTCTTTCAGTTTCTCATACCAGGGAGACAATATGATGTTTACACATATGAGTCTGATTTATTTCACTCATGAGTATGGTCTCAAGTTGTATTCATTTAGCAAGAAATGTCTCAAATTTATCCTTCTTTATGACTAAGTAGTACTCCACTGCATAAAATGACCACATCTTTTATATCCATTCCTCAGTTAATGGCCACTTGGGTTGTTTCCAAGATTTAGCTATCACAAATTGTGCTGCTACAAACATAGGTATATTGCTGTGGTATGATGTTTTTAATTCTTCTAGGAAGATACCCAAAAGAGGAGTAGCTAAGTCTAATGGGACATCAGGGATGCAGGGGTAGTTCAACATACACAAATCAATAAATGTAATATACCATATTAACAGAGCCAAAGACAAAAATCAATGATCATCTCAACAGATGCAGAAAAAGCTTTTGACAAAGTCCAATACCCAGCCATGATAAAAACCCTACAGAAAATTGGAATAAATGGTCTCTACCTTAATCTGATAAGAGCCATCTCTGACAAACTAACAGCCACCATCATATAAATGGACAAAAACTGACAGCTTTCATTCTAAAATCAGGAACATGACAAAGATGTTTACTATCACCACTGCTATTTAATTTAGTTCTGGAAACATTATCCAGAGCAATGAGACAAGAGAAAGAAATAAAAGGAATAAGGATGGAAAAGAAGAAGTTAAATTATCATTATCTGCAGATGATACTCTACAAAGAAAACCTCAAACATTCCACCAAAAGATTTGTAGGTTTAATAGCCAAATTCAGTAATGTAGCTGTATACAAAGTCAACACTCAAAAATCAGTATCACTCTTGTACATTAACAACAAACTCACTGAGAGAGAATTAGGGAAACCACACCCCGATAATACCCAAAAAAATGAAATACATAGGAATCAATCTAACAAAAGATGTAAATGATCTCTACATTGAAAACTACAGTACTCTGAAAAAGGAGATTGAAGAAGATATCAGAAAATGGAGAGATATCCCATACTCATGGATCAGAAGAACCATGAAACAGTGAAAATAGCCATTTTCAAAAAATTGTTATACAGATTTAGTGCATTCCTAATCAAGATACCATTAGCATTCCTCACAAAACTAGAGAAAACATTCCTAAAATTCATTTGGAACCAGAAGAGACCAGAATAGCAAAAGCAATTCTGGACAACAAAGGCAAGCCATGGGGTATTACATTCCCTGACTTCTAGTTATACTACAAAGCTACTGTGATAAAGTCAGCACAGTACTGGCAAAAAAACAGACTTGAGGATCAGTGAAACAGATTAGAAGATGCAGACACAACTACAGAGACACTCAGCCACCTTATCTTTGACAAAAGGACCAAACATATTCACTGGAATAAAAATAACCTCTTTAATATATGGTGCTGGAAAAAATGGCTTTCCACATGCCAAACACTTAGACTAGACCCATGTCTATCACCATGCATGAAGCTAAAGTCAAAATAGAACAAGGATCTAAATATTAAAACAGACACACTAAATCTACTGGAAGACAAAGTAGGTTGATACCTCAAAGACATAGGGGTAGGCAGAGAGCTCATGAACAAAACCCAAACCACACGGGAAGTACTTCAAAGAATCAGTAACTGGGAACTCATATTATTAAAAAGCTTTTGCACATCAAAAGAAATCACCAACAGAGTGAATAAATAACCCACAGAGTGGGAAAAAATTTTAATCAGTTGTCTCTCAAAGAACTTCTATTTAGAACATATAAAGAATTGAAAAAAATCAGACCCTCCCCCAAATTCAAAGACCCAATCCAAAAATGGCATTCTGAGATGAATACACACTTCCCAGATGAAGAAATACAAATGGCAAATAAACATATGAAAAAATGTTCACCATCACTCATAATTTGAGAGATTCAAATTAAAACAGTGCTGAGATTCCATCTCATCCCAGAGAGAATGGCAAATCACTAAGAAATCAACCAATAATAAATGCTGGAGGGGCTGTGGGGAAAAAGAAAGCCTTTTTCCCTGACGGTGGCAGTACAGACTTGTGCAACCACCATGGAAATCACTGTGGAGATTCCTCAAAAAAAAATCTCTGATTTTTATCATAACAAAAATCACTACTAACTAAAAATCAGTCAGAGATTTTTCAGTAGTGTTACAATTGTAGATCTGTTAAATACAAAATCATATGAATATAGCTACACTACTGAGCCATCAATTCTAAATCTTGCTTTAGCAGTAGAAAGGTATACAGATATGTAAAAATTTCTATGTAGCTGTGATGCTAATTATTGCAGACTTCTTTGTACGTTAAATGCAAATTTAAATATAAATTTATATTTCCCAAGTGTACAAGCCTTTTAAAGGATAGACTTTTGAGGAAATACCTTACATAGTGGTTTTTTGTTCCCCTCAGAACTAACATAGTTGAAATAATACACAGTTTTAGGTTGTGTTCATAATCATATTAGAGGATTATTAGTTATGTCTAAACATGATATATTCCAAAATTAGTCATCTAAAAGATACATCTGTAAGCAAATGTATTCTACTTAAATGTATTCTACTTAATGACAAAACTAAACTTACTATATTTCTTAAAGTGTTATGCTCACTGGATTTGTTTTGTTCTCATTATTTTTGTTTTAGATTTCCTTGTGCAAATGTGTAACTTGTCTGTTAACATTTCTAAGGAGTTTTGACTTTCAAGAGAGAACACAAAGGTATGTTAAAATAATGGGCCACTCCCTATAAGATAGGTAAGGTATGACACGGAGTCTCTGTAGCATTAGGATTGCAATAGGATTAGGATATACTACTACCTCAAGACTGGTGTAACTAACCTTGGGTGTTCAAGAGGACAGCATATATATATTGATACTTGTCCTCTAATGTCACCCATGACCCAAAGTGTGACAGAGTCCCTCTGAAAGGGTCTTGCATCTTGAGGAGTCACTCAAACTCCTAAGTGGGGGGATCACTGAACCTTGGAAGAAGGCATCAACCAATGTACATGGTGGTAAAAGGAGGGTCCCAGTGGTTCTAAGGGAAGTGTACGAGCAAGTAAGACCACGAGCCATGCTGGGGGATAACACAACTGGTGCAGCCAAAAGGCTCTACGTGTGTCCCCAAAAGTGACCCCTGAGAAGTCTTGATGGACCTTTTGATAATAAAAGGAAATTAATTTTCATTACCTACTTGGTTTCAAATGCCCACTAGAAAAGTATAACCAACAGGATAAAATAGTTAAAAACATTGCTTTAAAAAAGGAAGAGAGAGATTTTGTCTCTTCTTGAAGATTAAGAAGAAAAAATTCCCTTAGGAGTAATGATGCAGTTGTAACTTAGAAACCATCATGGGGATAGAGAACAGGCATACACACAGATCTTTACTGATTACTCATTAAAAGCATGATTAGTGTTTTCCTATGACCTTGGGACCAGAGTTACCAGTGCCATGGACCCCATCATTACCATCCCAGTCTGTGGAACTAGGAGCTTGTCCCACAGAGCTGGGACTGCTGCTCAGGTTTAGGTATCAGCCACATTCAGCTCAAGGTACTTGATATGTCCAAGGGATCTTATGTCCCATGGCTGTGGAACCTGGCTGCATTTGCCAGGACAACCAGCACCACACACCTATGTCCAGCAGAACTGTGGGATGGGACAGGCTCTTCCCACCTCACAGCATCAGGGTCAGAGATGCTGCCATCACGAGCACCTGGGCCAATGTTGCTTGAATCTATAGGACCTGAGGACACACATCTTTGAAAGCCCATGTCCACTGTAAATTCACACAAGTGCACTTATGTTGCTGAAGTCTGGACTACTGAGGCACTTGGAGACACTGATAACAATTACTGTCAAAGAACTCACAGAAAAGCTATGGTTTTGATGCACCTCTAACAAGCCAAGCTGAAGTACCTACCTAAATGACACTCTGTATCCCATCTAAATGATGGAAAAGATAAGAGGCTTTGAAAACATATTTAATGATGTATTAGCCGAAAACTTCCCAAGTCTTCAAAGAAAGGCAAACATTAAAGCCCAAGGAGCTTGGAGGATTCCAACAAGATTCAACCAAAGAAGACTTTCTGCCCAGTATCTTATGGTCCAAGTAACAAAAGTGCAAGACAAAGAATTCTAAGAACAGCAAGAGAAAAACATCAAGCCACATATAAAAGATTATCCTTTAGACTAACAGCAGATTTCTCAGCAGAACTCTTAAAGACAAGAAGAGAATGGGATGATGTATTTGAAATCCTGAAAGAAAGAAAATTACTTTTCAGATGCGAACGATAAATAATTTTCCCCAGATCATCAGAAACTAAGGGAATGTATCATCACCAAATTGGCCTAAAAATAAATGTTTAAAGGAGTCCTGTTCTAGGGAAAAAAGGAAGATAACCACAATCATAAAAACACACAAAAGTACAAAACTCACTAGCAGAGCAGATACACAAAGGAGAAAGAGAATGAAGCCTCATTATGAGAGAAAACTACCTAAGAGAAAGAAAAAAATATACAAACAACCAAAAAATAATATGCAAACAACCAGCAAACAATTAACAAAATGACAAAAGTTCAGACCTATCAGTAATGTAAATAGATTAAATTCACCAATCAAAGGACATGGACTAGCTGAATAAGTAACAGAGGAAAACATGATCTAGTTATATGTTGCCTATGGGAAACTCACTTCACTGGTAAAGAGCCACAAAGATTGAAAGGGAAGAAATGAAAGGCAAACAGAAATGAAAGGGAAACAGCTGTAGCTATAGTTGTAGAAGGTAAAATATAGTTTAAATCAAAATTTAAGATAAAGAAAGGGATTATATAATGGTAATAGGATCAATTCAACAATAAGAAATAACAATTGTAAACATAAATCTACTCAACCACAGACCACTCAAAAAATAAAGCAAATATGATTACATCTAAAGGAAGACAGACATCAATGTATTTGGAGATTCCAACATCCTACTTGTTATCAATGAACAGACCATCCACATAGAAATTCAACAAGGATATATGGGACTTAAGCCACACTGTAGATCGAATGTGCATAAATAGACGTTTACCCAATAGCAGAATATATACCTTCTCATTAGCATATGGAACATTTTCTGGATATATCATATGTTAGGCCAAAAATTAAGTACCAATGAGTTTTTAAAAGCTCAACTCATACCTTTATCTGCTCTGACCACATTGGACTAAAACTAGAAATCAACAGTAAGAACGACAGAAATTATATATAGATATATATGTATATATACACTTTTTTTTTTTTTTTGGTGGCACTGGGGATTGAACTCACGACCGGAAGCGCTTAGGCCACTGAGCCCTGGTGTTTTTGAGACAGGGTCTCACTATGCCGTTCAGGCTGGCCTTGAGCTCACTTTGTAGCCCAGGCTGGTCTTGAACTCACAACGATCTGCCTGTCTCAGCCTCCTGAGTGCTGGGATTACAGGCGTGAGCCACCACGCCCGGCAGAATGACAGAAATTATAAAAATGCGGAAATTGAACAACATGCTTCCAAATGATCAATGACCAATTTAAAAAAAAAATTAAGTCAAAAAAATTCAACAAATGAAAATGATAACATGAGTATTTCAAAATGTGTGAGACACAGCATAAGCAATATTATGAGCACTATTACTGCAATATTGCAACCAATAGTACAGCAATAAAATGAGTATACTGAAAACAAAATAATTTATAGTAAGCAGCTTAACTGCAAACTGCCAGCACTTCGAAAAGCAACAACAACCTAAATCCAAAATTAGCAGAAGAAAACAATTAATAAAGATCAGAGAAGAAATAAAATCTAAACTAAGAGAAAAACACAAAAGATTAATAAAACAGTTGGGGTTTTAGAAAGATTAAAATTTAACAAATTTTTAGCTACAAGAAAAAAAAATAAAGTTAGAAAGGAAAAAAGAGACAGTACAACTGATAACACAGAAATTCAAAGCATCATAGGGTCAGGGATACAGCTCAGAGGCACAGCGCCTGCCTGGAAGGCACAAGGTCCCACGTTTGATTCCCAGTTACCCACCTCAAAAAAAAAGAAATACAAAGCATCATAAGAAACTACTATCAATGATCATTTGATAACAAATTAGAACCCTCATCTAAAATGAATAAATGCCTCGACACATAGCAACCCACCGAGACTGAATGAAGAAGAAACAAAATCTGAACAGACCAATAATAAATCATGAGAATAAAGTACTAATTCAGCTTCCCATCAAATAAAATTCCAGGACTTTAAAGATTTATAACTAAATTCTATACAACATTTAAAGAAAAGCAAATTTCAATTCTTCTTAATTTATTCCAAAAGCTTGAAAAGGAAGTAACTCTGCCAACAGTTTTTTAGGAGACTAGCATTGCCCTGATGCCAAAATTAGTTAATTAATTAGTTAAATAAAATAAAATAAATGCAGCAACACAGACTACAGGCCAATATTGCTAGTGAGCACAGATGCAATAGTTCTCAACCAAATACTAACAAACTGAACCCAACAGCACATCCAAAAGATCATATACCATGATCAAGTAGGGTTATACCATGATGCAAGCAGTTTAACATTTACACATCAGACATAACACATCACGTCAGCAGAATGAAGAAGAAACCCATATGATTATCTCAATAAATTGAGAAAATTAGATGACACTTGATATCCTTTTATGCTAAAAACTCTCAACAAAGTAAGTATCGGAGGAAAACACCTGAAAATACTAACGGTTATCTATGAAAAACCCACAGCCAGTATCACATTGAATATAGGAAAAAGGTGAGGTTTGTTTAAGACCTAGAACAAGACAAGAATGTCCACTTGCACCAGTCTTATTCAACACAGTATTGAAAATCTTAGCAAGAACATGCAAGAAAAGAGGAAGTCAATTTACCTATATGTTCAGATGATAAGGTTTTATACACAGAGAAGCTAAATTATTCATCAAACTTGTTACATTTGATAAGCAAATTTAGCAGAGTTTCAGGACAAACAAACAAAAACACTAGCATTTTTCTGCACTAATAATGAACTTGCTGAACAAGGAATCAAGAAATCACTCCCATTCGTGATGGCCACAAACAAGACACTAATGAATAAATACAACCAAGGAAGTGAAAGGTCTCTGTAATGAATACAAGATACCGAATGAAATTGAATAGGACATTTAAAATAGAAAGCTATCCCATGTTCATGTATCAGAGGAATTAAATGTCATTAAACTGTCCACGATCCTGACATAACTGAACACACAAAGAGAAAAGAATAAAGCTAGATGTTCCTCTCATCAAACACAGAAATCAATTCAAAAGGAGGCAAAAACCTAAATATATGACCTGAAATTAAGAAATTACTTTAAGAACTAATAGGGAGAAAACTTAGTGTTATTGGTATCAACAAAGATTTTTTGATAGGACCCCCAAAATACAGGCAACAAAAATAAAAATAGATGATGGTTTCTATCAAACTAAGAAGCCTCTGCCCAGCAAAAGAAAGAATCTAAGAGTTAATAGATAACCCACAGAATGGGAGAAAATATTTCCAAACAAGCATCCAACAGAGGCTTGTTATCCAGCATGTATAAGTAACTAAAAATAATAATAATGAAAAAAACACTTGTTAGGCATGGTGGTGTATACTTGTAATCCCAGTACTCGGGAGGCTGAGACAGGAGGATCTCTGTGAGTTTAAGGCTAGCCTGGGCTACATAAGCAAGTTCAAGGCCAGGCTGCACTACATAGTGAGACCCTGTCTCAATGCAAACACACAAAATCAAACAAAAATGAACACCAAAAAATTAATAATAATAAATTTAAAAATAGGATAAAGATTTGAATAGACATTTCCCAAAGGAAGACAAAATAAGTAATACTGGTGAGATATGGAGAAAGGGGAACTCTCATATGCTGTTGGTGGGAATGTGAATTAGTGAAACCTCTATGGAATATAGTATTGAGCTTAATTAAAAAAACTAAGAATACAACTACAATATGATCCAGGAATCCCTTTGGTGGTTACGTATCCAAAGGAAATTCAATCACTGTATCAAAGAGATATGTGAATTCCCATGTTAGCTGCAGCACTATTCACAAAAGATAAGATACGAAATCAACCCAGGAGTCCACTAACGGAATGCACCGGGAAATGTGGTATGTCTACACAAAGGAGTACTCCTTAGCCATAAAAAAGAATAAAATCTTGCTGCAGTAATATGGATAGAACAGGAGGTCGGTATATTACGTGAAATAAGACTGTTACAGAAGTATCAGTGTCACATATTCTCCCTCATTTGTGGAAGTGAAAAGTCAACATCCTAGAGGAATGTGGTGGAATAGGAGTTACTAAAGACTGGGAATGGCAGGGAGGCGGCAGCAGAAAGAAGTTAGATAAGGGATACTTTCTTAGTTACTTTCTCACGGCTGGGACAAAATATCCAACACATACTAAAGAAAGAAAGGTTTATTCTGTTCATATTTTGAAGAGGTTTCAACCCACAGTTGGCTGGCATCATGGCAGTGGGGCATCACAGAGGACAAACAGTCCATGGCAAGGCAGTCAGGAAAAAATAAGGGCTCAAGGCAGGATATATATACCCACACCTCTTCCCACCTCTTCCCACCAGGCTTCCAGGCTTCACCTCCAAGCACCACACCCAGTTATAAACCCATCAGTGGACTAACCCAGTATCGCACACCCATGATCCAACCATCTCCCAAAAGCCTTGTCTATGAGCATGAGGCTTTGAGGCACATCCAGATAGAAGCCATAAAAAGCACCAAAGCACAATTAAAGAAATCAGTTCTATGTTCTGTAGTACAGGAGGATAGCCACTGGTTTCAACAATCTGCAATGTATTTCAAAATAACAGATAAAGAAGGTGCAAACATTCCCAACACATACAGGTGACTAATGTTTGAGGAGATAAAAGTGCTTCCTACCCTCATTTGATCATTGTACACTGTAATAATGTATCAGATTATCATAGCATACCCCGTAAGATATATAAAGATAATGTCTCATTAAAAAGACTTTAAGTGGTTAAAAAAATCAAAATTCCATCCATTTGACATGAAGATGAAGTTTTAATAATGAACAATGAAGCCGCATTTTAAAGGGATGCAAAGAAAATTGGGAAAAATGCCTGTTTGTAATATTTTCTATCTCTGTATGTGTCAGAAAAGCAATATAATGTGGTTTGAGTCATTTATAAGAGCTGTCATGTCTGCACTCTTGAAACCTTGGAAGTACTGTACTTCTCATCTGTCAAGGGCACAGGGTCTGAGGGACTGTCACATTTTCCAGAGCCTAAGGAGATATAAGGACTAAATGTCCTGTCCTGTAACAGCAAAGGGACAATAGGTAAAAACTAAGGAAATATGAAAGAAGATTGTACTTAATAAAAATATATTAATATCGGTACATTCATTGTTACACATGTACCTGACAAGTAAAAGATGTTAACAACTAGAGAAATTGGGTGTGGGCTAAATGGGAAATCTCTGTATGTCTTTGTGACATTTCTGAAAATCCAAAATCATTCCAAAATTAAAATTTTATTTTAAAAGGAAACTTGAAAAAATACTTTGACCTGTTTATAAATCTTCCAAACTAAGGGTTTCAGTGAGTGTCTTAGTTAATTTTCTCATTGCTGAGATAAAATAGCTGACACCCACAAGTTAAAGGAGGAAAGGTTTATTTCAGCTCCTACTGTATATTGTAGAGGTTTCAGTCCAAGCTGGCTGGCTCCAGGGCAGGGTGGCATGACAGAGGGGCATGGTGGAGGGGAAACAATGCATGGTGTGGCAAGTAGAAGGCAGCAAGCAGCAACCAGCAGGCCTCCCTTCCCCTTTTATCACATCTGGCCTACCAGCCTTTTGGATGTGCTGCCTACACCCAGGTTGAGCCTTTCCATTACCTACTCCAAGAAATACACTAAAGCTATCAGTAGACTATTTAGTACCACCTACCCTTAATCCCAGTGTCACACCTTAATCCACATTCACACACTTTAGATTCCAACCACCTCCAAACAACAACAACACAAAACAAAATAACACAGCAACAAAAAAACAAAACAAAACCCTTATGAGCACATGAGGCTTTGGGGGGGCATCTAGATACAAGCCACAACAGCAAGTTTTAGACTCATATGCTAAACATATAAATTGCAGCAAATTTTATGTGATTTGAAAGAAAAGGTAATAAGTAATATCAGAAAAATTACTAAGCTAAAAAAAAACAGTTGCATGATAGATATTTAGAAAAAAAATGAAGGTTAATAGTTATGAAGTACAATCCAAACTGCACGCCTTCCTCTTCTATCTGGTAAGCTCTCGAGGTTATCTCTTTAACCTGCGACAGAAGTTAAAACAAGCATACATGTAGAGTTAAACAGATACTAAATTATTGTTATAGCAATGAGGGGAAAGGATTACAACCATTTCATCAACGTATCTCAAAAGAAAATATTTTATAATCATCATATTTGATTATCATGGCACCCATTTCCACTTCTACATGTGTATGTGTTTTATAATACACATATATTCCTTGAATATACTTGTGGCTTACGTTCACAATATCTTACACATGTGCTGTGCAATCCCAGGATTTGGAGTCCACAGGGCCATGATAGGCCCAGCTAACTGATGACATCTCACTATGCTATGGTGGCCTAGACATCACCAGGAAGATGTTCAATATCTCACCTGTCTCCCTATTCAACTTCTAGTTTTTCCCAATGCACACACAAATAAAAGGCACCAATTTTATTTCCAAGCAAAGATTCTATATTTTGTCTTAATCACTAACAGTTTAACAAACAAATGCTTAAATCTAAAAATGGTTTAGATTTAAAGAGACATTAAAGACAAAGCAGAATACAACATAAATGACTGCGACCTATGAGAAAGGAGGTCATA
>RJWT010023961.1:0-16641 GCA_004365215.1 Cuniculus paca | reverse complement strand
TGAGACCCAAGAACCACCTGTGTCTCTCTCCCTGCTGTAGTCTGAGGGGCTGACCCTTGACCCCTATCACCAGCTCTTTGAGCCTCATTACAGCCATAGACTCCTGACCCCTTTGCCAGAATCTTAATCAGGTTTGTTTGTTTGGCAGTGGGGATTGAAGCCAGGGCTTTTGCACTGAGCTACATCCCCAGGCCTTTTTATTTTTTATTTTGAGACAAGGTCTGTAAGTCACTGACTTTCCCAGGCTAGGCTGAAAGTTGTGATCCTCCTGCCTTGGCCTCCTAGAGTGGTAGATGATAAAGCATACCACCACACCTAGCTGTCTTAGTCAGTTTTATGTTACTATAAGAGAATATCTGAGACTGGGTAATCTACAGTGTTTATTTGGCCCAAGGTGTGGGAGTGTGGGGAGTCAAACACGTGATGCCAGTATCTGGTGAGGGCTAGTTGAAGGTAGAAGCTGGGCAGAAAGACATGGGAGAGCCCAGGGGAGTGAGAGGTGGTTATTCTCACAGTCACTAGCACACTTCTACCATAAGGACCTCAGTCCATTGGTGATGGCAGAGGTCGCATGACCTTTCCACCTCTCATCACCCCCAGCAAGTTGCATTGATGGCTAAGAGTCCAGCACATGAGCTGTTAGGGTCACATCAAACCTAGCAATGTCTTCTCCCAGACTTTCTGCCCAGTGAGCCCTTTCCTGCCATCTGAAATCTGAACTGGATCCCTTCACTTGTAAGACAAATTCCAAACTCACAACTTGGCCTTCAAATTTTGCTTTGATCTCTACCTTTCTTTCTACCTTTTCAAATAAACACTTTGCTCCTGAAGCCCGTGGTCCAACCAGACTGACAAGCTCTGAGTGAAGCCTCAGATCCTTTTTCTGGAACATTCTTTTATGCCTTTCCAAATCTTAGCTACCTTTCCATATTCAGCTCAAATTTCATGACTTTTTGGAGCTTTTTTCCTGTCCAATGATACATGCCTTTTCTTTGCCTTTCTTTCTTTCTTTCTTTCTTTCTTTCTTTCTTTCTTTCTTTCTTTCTGGAAATTTTGTTTGTCAGCTTTCCATTACTGTAACAAATTCTTGAGATGATCAAGTTTGAAAGCAGAAAGCATTATGATTTGGCGGTTCCACTCCATCATCACATGACCCCATTGCTTTGGGCCTGTGAAGAGGTAGAACATCATGGGGGAAGTGTACCCAAAAGGAAGCTATCCCCACTATGGCCTGAGGAGAGGGGAGGAGGCAGAGACCAAGGCAGAGACGGTTACCCCACGATCCCTGCAAGGCCACGTTCCAGTGGCCTAAAACCTCTCCAGAGGTCTCATCTCCTAAGAGTTCCCTTGCCTACCAGTGGTGGCATGCTGGAAACTAAGCCTTCAACACCTGAGACCTGGGGATGTTCCAGAACCAAGTAACAGCAGACCTATATGAATTGACCACTCTGTGGATGTGGTTGCTAACCCAGCTTTCTAACTTCTTGTGTGGTCTTTAATCTGGATTCTGGTCTCTTGTGGCTGTTTGTCCTCTCCTTGTTTTGTTTGCCATCTCCTCAGCTCAAAGGTTTAAGTGCCATAAAGCTGGGGACTCACTTCCCTTTACATTTCACATATCCTCGCTTGAGTCTCCTTGAATTGCAGACTTGGTAGGTGGTGTGGTGCAGGAGTTACTGAGGATGCAGCATGAATGTTTCCTTATAGAACTGTGCAGCACACATGAGAAGTGGATGTGGCGAGGCAGCGTCTTGCTCTCCACTGGGAGAAGTCAATCGGAGTCACCTGATTAACTGAGCCACATTTGCACATTCATTTGTCACTGTGTCCTCTGGACATGAGAAGGCTAATTCTCCCAGACTCTACGATTTCTGCCAACTCTCCATGCACAGCTCCGGCTGACAGCCTCTAGAGACTAAATTGGAACAGTGACAACTGGCTGAGTAAGCCATTTGGAGTATTATGTAATTTGGATTTAGATTTAGGTTTTTTTCAGAAGTAAAATAGAAATACGACACCGAGTGAGGCCCAGGTGTTTTTCTCCTCTCTTCTGGGGTCTCATCTTTGCACAATAACTGGGGACAGCTCTCCATGTTCTAAGGTTGCCTTTCCAATGGGATTCCTTTGCATTCCATCTCATGTTAGACCCCTTACCTGGTAGTAGCCATGTGATGTATAAGCTTTGGTGGTCCAGGTACAAGGTTGTATACATTTGGCTTTTGGGGGTGTTGTAGTTTGACATAATGGCTAAAAGTGAAGGCAGATCATCATCGTTTGAACTCAATTCCTGGCTTTATCCTTAGTACATGTTACCAAAAAAAATGACCTAAATTTTATAGGCCTCAATCTTTTCATCTATGAAGCACACATAATACTATTATCTGTCTATAAGATATTGTAGCTATTACATGAGAGGAGATATTTAAAATGCTTAGTACAAACTCTGCAACAAAGTAAGTGTTCAACAAATGTTTGCAATTTAAATTAAAAGCTATGTAATCAGTTTTTAAAGTGGAGATAGAGGAGTAACACAAAACAAAATTAGACACAAACCAGGGTTGAGTTACAACACAGATCCGCAAGACTTTGTAGAGATTTTAAACTCTCAGGAGGCCCCTGTCATGACTGCATAATACTAATTATCAGCAGCTAATGGGGATCATTTATGTTTCAGTGTGCTGACCTCTGGTGTGCTGGATCCACACAGGTGGTTTTCTTGGAGTCAGTGTGGTAGCAGCAGCTGGCTTAGTGGAAATGGCCTTGAGCTAAGCCTAGGAGGGATATGGAAGAACCCATGCAGGCCATGATCACCGATGGTTCCCCACATGTGCAGCCCACTCATTCTGGAGCTACTGACTTCACCACCACTGTCTCCCCAGAGGCTCTCAATTTCTGGTTTTCTTTGCTGTCTTTTCTGCTTCCTTGATCTTCCAGGGAGGAAAGTGCCCTTCTGGAAGCTGGGGAGCTTCACCATGTGAAATGCAGAGCATGTGTTTGCTATGACTCCCTTAATTAAGGGCAGAGACTGCATATTAAGTTCCCTGTAGATGCCGCTCTATCATTTAGTAGGAGTCTTGATTAACAGATGGAGAAAAGGAGACTTTGACTCTACCTGTGATGGCATACCTTGTAGAGCTTTCAATGATATAAACAGCCCACTGTGGCATGTGTGCCATAGATTCGCCACCACAGGACTGTATTCTATCTGTACTTCTTTTTTTTTTTTTTAAGAATAATACCAGATGTCTGCTGTCAATCAAGTTTTAGAAATTCATTTTTTAAATCTAATTGATTCTGAGCACGTCAGCACTTTGAACATTTCTTCAAAAAATTAACTTTCTTGGGTTTAACCAATACCAATGGGTTAGTTCTTCCCTCTTGCATACTTCTTCTTCATCTTCCCATGGGAAGAAGCTGTTGTTTAAATGTCTGGTTTATGTCATTTTGTGGGATCTTGAAAGCTGACAGTCACTGTATAGCACATGGGGAATTGCCACCCAAGGAAAGTCCTCACTGCCCCTGAACTTTTCTAATGAAATCCTGCTCCTGATGAGACAAAGCATGGCCTGCACTGGACTCCTGTGTCAGTTTCCACTGGCTCCCCCATGCCATGGGCTCTGATGGCTGTGCCCCCATGGGCTTTGCACTGTAACTGCATTTTTACCACCTCTGGTCTTCTCATGGGCAGAGAACACCTGGTTCTGTAAACACAAAGGACATATGTCTTGGGGTCTGAGTCCCACACCAGCTCCTTCCTTGCCCTACTTCCTACACATGCTCCGTGTCAGCCTATGTGTTTGCTGGAGGTGATGGTCAGGGTTGGGGACTGGAGAGAAGGAACATAGAGACACAGATTAGCATTTTCTTCCTGTTTGGTTCCATTAGTATAGTGTCAAGTGTTCCTGCCAGATTGCAAAGCCTCTGAGGGCCCAGGAAAGGATGTAGTGATGAGAACAGCAGCTGGCCTGTGGGTCTGGAATCACACAAGTACTGCATTTGTCACTTCCTTCTACACCACGGCTTGTGCTTTCCCACTGAAAGGGAAAAACTGAACAAGAGAAATTGTTCTTTTTAAAACTTTGTTCTTTTGAAACTACCTAGCTCTGTAACTACTTCATGGCTTTGTAAATTACTTTCTTGACCGCTGTAACCACGAGAGTGTAACCAAATATACAGGATACCTGATGATGATCATTAATCTACACTTGTAACCGATGATCTCACCCTGCTAGCTAATTAGAAGAACCTGGTGTTTTGTCTCGCCTTTGTACCTCCTGCTTGTGCATCATATAAAAACCCTAGGCCATCCAAGATCAGGGCCTGATATTCTGGGAATGATCCCAATCAGTGCCCGTCAACATAAGTAAGTCTGCCTCTAAATCCTGGGTGTCATTTTGGTGTCTTTGCTTGCCGTTGCACCACTTTACAGGATCAGTGTTTCTGCAGTGTGTGGAAGAATTGCTGAGTATGTTACCAAGGAAAGGTTTAGTTGTGCTGCATGAAGATATGGGGTGAGCTGTATCTGGGGGTCTTTCCCATGGGAGCCAAAGGAGTTTGGCTCAAACCCTAAAATGATTCTTCCTACTCCAGATCAGATTTTTTTTTAATTCAAAGACTTTTAATTCAAGGGAGAAAGGCACAGAAATTTAAATAATTAGAAAAATTATGAAGAATGAGGTCTGAATAATTGATAGCAATCTTAGAGTGCTGAGATCTTTGTAGACCTCAGGGATAAAGGTGTAGGAGAGACTTTGTGGGAAGATAAAATTGCTTTTGCCCTTATGGTGTTTCCAGGAGAAAAAGTCCTTTGCTTCACTAGTCTTCTGTTAAATCCAACAACGACTGAGCCTTCTTTGAGAACTGAGCAGGGAGAGTGAGTGCTGGGATTTCCATTAGGAAGATGGATGTTTAAGTGAGTTTTAGTGGACGTGGTCCTAGTAACAACTTGTTGGAGAAATTATTGGATGAGACACAGCATTTTATTATTTTTTTCTTAGGCTTTTATAGAATCTCCTGATGTTTGATAGAATTTCAAATGGAAATCAGAGACTCAGTAGCTATTTTTGGTTCTTGATTAGCAGCAAAGGCTTTTCCCTGGTGAACTGTACCCAGGACTTCACTGATCCACAGCGCTGCACCAGCTTCTTGGTTCACATTGAATCTCCCCCGGCTGCCTTTCCATCGATAAGGTTTGTCTGTGCAGTCAGTCACTGGATTTTGCTCTTGATCCAACTGAATTGTGAAGCCTTTGTCGCTTGCTGCAGCCTGGATGTCAGAGTCATCTGTGGGCAGCTGGGTGGTCTGTGGAGAATCGATCTCGTCTGAGGGTGGCCAGGTGGAGTCAGTCTGGATTCAAGACTTTGGTTTGGATCTCAGCTGACACAGGATGATGATAAATAATTCCTTGGTGATCTGTGTGAATCTCACAGGCCAGGAGCCTTTTTGGCCTCCTGAAGAGGAAGCAAATTATGGCAAAATTGTGCCTGGGAGTTGCTGTCAATTCCGAAATGAGCCTAAGAGAAAAAGCTGTAGATAACACTAAAGAATATACACAGCTATTGTGTTGTAAAGTTTATAGAAACTTTTGCATAAATTTTATGTTTAAATTCTTCAAGTTTATAAGATGTGTAGTACTTTTCCTTTTAGCAAGTTAAAATCTAAACTCATGCTTCAGAAATATGTTCTACATATATTGTGAACACTTTAGGAATTTTAGGAAATGCAGATAATAAAGAAAGTAAAATCACCTTGCTAAGGTCACTGGCTTTTATTATTTTGAGGTACATGTGTATACATCTACCCACATATGCTTGCTCTACAACAACCAGGTCAGATTGTGTGTACTGCTGTAGCCTGATTTTATAGTTTAGCCACGTTATTTATATCTTATAAACCAATAAATATTCTTCTGTGGTATTATTTTAAGTACTTGCATAATATTTTATTTATTTTTATTTTCACTTAATAAGTACCTATATAGAGCTCACTGTGCATCTAAGTCACTTTACAAATATTAATTCCTTGGTGATCCTCTTAATAAGGGCATAGTATTTTTATGATGGTTGGAAGTGTCATTACACTGAACGTACATAACAGCTAAACAGCTGTGCTCATCCTTATTTTTTTAGGGCAAGTTTTCACAAGTGGAGTTACCAAGTTAAACGACATGCAAGTTTTCTGTTTTTTGGGTTATACGTATCGATATAGCTAGAGATATTTCTAAACTGTTCCATAAAGGGCAAACCAGTTGCCAATTTTATTGTATTTTGAATGGCTAATTGCCAATTTTATATTTTTAAACAGCAATATCTGAACCAGCAGGACCATTTCATACACCTGTTAATATAGAGTATTTTCATTAAAACAAACCATTAAAAAATCTAAAACCTTAAAAGCAAAATAAAAGAACTTCTTTCCAAAGTGACAGATAAAAACTGATTTCTTGTTCATTACACTGTTCATCTTTTTCCCATTGATTTTTGGGAGGTCTTCTGGCATTGGTGAATTAGCCCTTATGATGTGATGCTGTTTCTTTTCTCTGTCATTTGTTTCTCTGATTATTGTACTTATGATCATATGCAAGTGTTACTTTTCTTTTCTAGTAGTCAAATATATCTGTTTTTCAAATATATTTGTTTTTCCTTCTGAATTTATGTTTGTATGGGGTTTATGTGTCTCTAGTCTACACAAAATATGCATAAAATTTTTCAAGTACTTATATAGTTTATTTTATTTTAAATCTTTAATCCATCTGGAATTTATCTGGTCAGATACATCAGCCCATGGAAGCAAATATTGTCCATGCAACTTTGGAATAAGTTGTATGATGAAATATAAAACCTTGAGATTTATAATAATAACAGTTTTTGAAAAATAACAAGTAGCAAGCTTCTCACCATGTGCCAGGTAATACGCTAAGAACTTTGTGTGTGTCACTTCATGGGCATCCTGCCGTGTTCAGGACCATTCCTGGTTACTGTCATCTTCCTAGTGCCCTGCTTGCTTATGGTTCCCACCCCTGACCTGGTTTCATCTCTACATCCTTCTGGCCCACGCCCCCTGCTGCTGGGACACCTTCTGGCACTGGCACTCTCCTCCCCTAGGTCATTCTTCTAGTGTTTTCCAAGTGCAGTGGTTCCTGTGTGCTGGTACCATTTTTTCCTTTACTGACAGCATTTATTGGCACCATTGGCATTTTTATTGCCTTTCTGCTTTAAATCTATGGGAGGCGATTCCTGCATAATAAGCCTGGTTTCCATTTTTAGGGCAGCTGTCTTCATGTGGCTCTGGGTTTCAGCCCCTTCTTCTTATCATCTCCACTGCAAGCAGCAACACCTGCACACGGTTTCCAGGATCTCAGGAGCTCACCTCCCTCCTCCAGGGCCTGGGATCCGGGGATTTAACATCAGATCACATTGCCAGCTGAGGGGCTACAGTGCCTTGAATTTTGGTCTGGACCATATCCCGCTGTTGGTACCTATGGATTCTTATGGTCCTTTTCAATTCTGTCCTTCAGATTGACACACAGTCAATCACACAGGTGGCTAATTCGTGAAGTTTTGCTTACATTAGCTCTGAGAGGTTCTTCTGTGCTTTATTTACCAACCATAAAGAACCCAATCATTCGTTCATCCAAAAGTATTTACTAAGTGCTATCTGGATCCCAGTAACTGTACCAGACATTGGAGATGAATATAGAAATAGAAGCTACAGGGTCTATATTCTCCCTGGGTTTACCATTTAGAGTGGGAAAGGACATTCAGGAATCACCCAAGGAAATGCCATTGCTTTTCCTGGGACAAATGTCAAGTGTCATAGGAAAAGTGAGAAAACTTGTGAGATGCCATCATGGCAGCCTGATGTTGTTCTCACCCACAGGGAAGGCATCCCGAGGATGGGAAGCTGCAGATGCTATATGAAGAGAAGTGGGCACAAATCAGGGGAAGGTAGCGCAGGAGATGCCAGCCCAAAGTCCTTGATAGAAAGCAGCAAGACATTTCAGGAACTGAGAGACAAGAAGGAGAGGGTGAAGGACAGGGGTGAAATGAGACTGGAGAGAGGAGGCCCAGGCATAGTAATGCTCAAGAGCCTTGCCTCAAAAGCTGTGAAAGAGAGATAAGTGTCAAAGAAATGTGTTAAGAGGGAAGGATGGTCATTCACTATTTTTAAAAAAGATTATCAAGCTAGCAATTACCAAGTAATAGAATGATTCTGAATTTTAAACCAATGAATGATTCGGTTTCTCAAAGGTTTATTGAGTGCTTACTGCGTCAGTGCCTTTATACTCTGTGCTTCCGGGGCTACAAAAGTGAAGGAGATGTAGGTCACAGCTGCATGCCTTCTAACTGAGGACCATAAACACGTGCACCAGGGAGAACACGTGGGTAAGGAGGACCTGTATGTGGAGAGGAGGGGATGAGCTCCCGAGACCACAGCCATGGCTGGTCTTTCTCTCTCTCTCTCTCTTTCATTTCACTTCTTTTCTTTCTCTTTTCAAAGCAAAGTAATAGTGAGATATAATTCACACACATAACCATTTAAAATTGTAATTCAGTGGTTTTATTATATTCATAAATATGTGTGACCATCCTAGCACTTCTGTCACTCTTAGAACATATTTTTACCCCCCAAAACCCCTACATGTTTTTGCTACCAGCCCTCTCCTATCCCGTCACAACCTGCTCCCTTAGCAACTGTTACTCTGCTCTCTGCTGTACAGATTTCTCTGTTCTGGACATTTCACATAAGTGGAATCATGCAATATGCTGTCCTTTGTGATTGACTTTTTTCACCTAGCCCAGCATTTTCAAGGCTCCTCTACATTGTATCATCTATCAGTGCTTCAGTCCTTTTGATAGTCAAATAGAATCCCATTGTAGGATCTGCCACATTTGTTTATCTGTTTAATAGCTGATGGAGCTTTAGGTTGTCTCTGCCTTTTGGCTACTGTGAACACCAATACTATGCAAATTACATACATGTGTTTGTTTGAACACCTCCTTTCAGTTCTTAGGGTTTATATGTGGAGAGAAGTTGCTGGGCTACGTGCTTTCCCTATGTTTAATCACTCAAGGAAGTTCTAGAGTGTCTTCCACAGTGCTGCCATTTGCAATTCCACCAACACCATATGAGGATTCTGAGGCTTCCACATCCTTGTCAATGCTGGTCATTATCCAGCTTTTTGGTTATAGCCAATCTAGTGGATGTGCAGGTGTATTTCATTATGGTTTCGGCTTGCATTTTCATGATGAATAATGATATCAAGCATCTTTTAATGTGATGGCATTAGTTCTTACATTATAGAATCAAGAATACCTTCTGCAATTTTGTATTAACTTAGAATGAGATAAAAATGAAGTAGGATATCAACAAGGGTAAGGGTCTTCCTGCCTTACCAACAACGGTCAACCCATTGCCTAGCAGTGTGTAATGGTGGTGTGCAGTGAGGTATGGGATGGCTGGATGGAGAGATGCTGGCTGGCTGTGGCCTTCCTTCTCGGGGAAGGAGCAGAGTGAGGATTTCTCAAACAGAATAGGACTCTTTTCAGCTGCCTTCTTCTGGCCTCTTTCTGTAGTTACAAAGAAAAAAACACATGAGATAAATCTCTAAAACAGTTGTGCTTTAAGGCTCAAGGTCAGCTCATTCTCCTTTCATCTCTCGAGTTACTCATTCTTTAGATTTATAAAATTGTGGAAGTTAAGAGAGGAATTTGAGTCCTTTTCAGGAACTGGAAGTTGAACCCAGAGCCTTCATACTGAGCTACATACCCAGACCTTTTTGTATTTTTTATTTTCAAAACAGGGTCTCACTGAGTTACTTAGGCTGAGCTCAACCTTTTGATCCTCCTGCCTCCACCACCCAGGGTGCTGGGATTACAGGCATCCACTGTCACACCTAGTCAAGGTCGAGTTTTTCAATTAAATATTGTATTGCTTTTATCTTTCTAAAAAACCATTTTCATTTTCTTTGAATTATTTATCTGTTTTCATGATTTTTCACAAAATCAAACAGTAATAAAATTATCTCTGTCTAGCAACTGTATATTAGCAAACATTCAAGAGTAAATTGGGAGGCCGGGAATTTAGCTCAGAGGCACAACCGCCTGCTTGACAAGCACGAAGTCATGAATTTGATCCCTACTACGTGCCCCTCCCCGCCCCAAAAGTGAATCTGGATGCTTACATAAAAGACTTTTTTCTTTGGTGGGTATTATTATCAGTACATAGACAATAGTGATGATTGAATGTTGAAGACTTTCTAAAACCCTTGTAAATGCAAGCCATCCCAAGCAGGCGCTCATCTACCCTTAAATTTTAAGAATTATTCATACTGCAGTTAATGTCAGAGCTCCATTTACATCAAGGTACAGTTGTTTTCTTCATAGCAGAAAGCTGCTACAGGAACTCAGCTGACCCAGGATATTTGTACCAAGCGGGGCTCTTCTCAGTGTCCCCACCTGGAGTGAAGGCAGTAATTCCATGTCTGCATCTGGAGATCCCTGATATTTCTGGCATCAGGAGCACTGAACACTACTCCCCAGAGGGTGTATCAAGGGGCCATGACTTGTCCTGGATTCCTTCCAGATCAAAAAGTCATAAGGAACAGGAAGGAGGCAGTTGAGCTGTTGTGTTGATAATTGCACTCACTATGCAGTCTCTCTAAAGAGAAGCAATAATGTAATTATCCTTCCAACCCCAGAGTCTATGCTACCTAGAAGAAAGATATCCTAAAGCATTGCTATTAATTACCTTGTTTACTACTATAAATATTTTTAATTTTCCTCAGCTGTTATTTAATACCCTGGAAGCTGTGAGTCTTGAAAACTCTTTGCATAGCATCAGCCAAACTTGCTTCAAAAATCATTTTCCACCCAGAAGCAGAAGGTTTGGATGCAGAAGGTTCCGCCAGTTTGGCACAGGAAGGTGGCTGTGAGGCCAGCGAAAAGACGCTCTGCTAATGCAGTAAGTGCAGCCTCCTGAGAGGACGGAGGAGCATTTTCCAGGGCTTTTGTTTCTTGGGTTAAGACTTAAGCAAAAATCTCTGAAAATCCCTGAGAACTAAATTTTTACCTTGCATATATTTCTCTGTGTGTTTTTCCAATTTCCATTTCTCAAGACAAACTTGAATGCATTTATTCCATTTTATGAAAGCAAAATAAGACCTAGAGTCACAGAAGGTGATTTAAAAGAAATTATTTCACTATGTCCACAAGATACTATTTTCTTATTTGTTGCTTCTTCTCCTGTCCTTCTGCCCCTCCTCCTTCCTTCTTTCTTTCCCTTCCTTCCTTCCTTTCTCCTTTTCTTCCTCCCTTTACTCTTTCCCTCCCTCTCTCCTTCTTTCCTTCCTTCCTCTTCACCTTCTTGTAGGAATTGCCTTGCTCAAAGGAGAGGATGGTTTCTAGAGCAGGTTTCCAGCAGGTGTGAGGGTGACCAGTTGATCTGGGGTTCATTGCTTTGAGGCAGAAGTGTTAATCATGGGTGCTGTACTGTTCAAAGGACCAATGGGGATGGATATCATTCACACACCAACACAACTCTACATGGCTGAAATCATAGTGTGTGCTGTGTTTGTGGGATTTTGTATTCTGCTTTTTATCCTAATAGGACATCATTAAATATTTCTCATTGTGCTACATAGGCTTCAAAATATTTCTTGTAACTATAAAACATTTCCTCCTATTCTGTATTGTACATATGTTTTGAGTTCATCATCACGGAAATGCTTTCTGATCTCTTATTTCTATAGGGTAGACAGCCAGTAGCAAGATCAGTAGATCATATTATAGTGATACTTTGTTTTCCTAAAGGGAAACAGAACAAGAAAGAAGAAAAATTATTATATACACAAAACACAGAAAACTGAAAGGAAGTTCTAATAGGTCAGCACTGGGAAAAATTTTTAAGGGATTAAGGTTGCCTATTAGAAGTTGAAAAATCTCAAGTTGAACTTCTAAAAGTTCATGGATGATCATATATAATATAACAGGTATAACAGAATGACCCAGAAAACTGAAAGTAAAGATGGAAAAGCATGTCTTAATTCTAACCTGTGGAAACTGTTAAAGCAATAATACCAGACAAAATAAACTTAAGAAAGTGATACTGGACACAGTATGTTAAGAAAATATTACAGTCATTCATGTGGCCTTTCCTTAAAATACTGATTTCACATATACACAAACCGCTGTCCACCTTACATGGAGAATTTAACTTCTTGATTACAAGGAAAGATTTTAACTTACTGTTCTCACAAGTAGGTAGATCAAGCTGAAAAATTGGGAAAAATATACAAAATGTGAGCAGTGGTAATTCTGTGACTTAATAGACATGTACAAATTTGTATTCAAGAAAAAGACTACACATTAACTAAGGTACATATGGAATGTTGTGAAAATTGGCCACATGTCAGGCTCCAAAAAGGTTTCAGTGTATTCCAATGATTGATAATAACATTAACACAATTAAATTATGACAGTTTTCAAAAGGACATCAAATTAGATAGGCAAAGGTATATATTTAGAATTTTTTTTAATTTTTAATTTTAATAGGAAATTAACAATGGCTACCATCTTCAGAAGGAGATCCCCCATAGATGCTACACTGTATTTTTATTGTCTAAATAGATGATCAGATTACTGACTTTAGGCCTGCAAAGTCAATGAAACATTAACACTACAAGCATTAAGTTGTATTTTACTTCAGTAGCTATCATCTCAGCCTGTGTTTCTCCAGATCAGCTGTTCACTCATGCTGGAATATTTTTAACAATAGCCATGAACTGGAAATGCTTTATTGTCCATAATTAGATATATGACTTAAAAATATAAATGTGTTAAAGTGAACAAATTAGCTGTACTCTTTCATCACGTATAGATTGTAAACATAATACTGCATGGAAAAATCAAGTTCAAGAAGACTCTATATAGTGAGTTATCATTTATATATAATTTAAAATATAAACTATAAAATAATATCACAGCTGACATAATGGTAGCCCCAGTACTCTGGAAGGCTTAGGGAGGAGGACTGCAAATTTGGGCTCAGCCTAGGCAAGTTAGCAACACAGCAAGACCCTGTCTCAAAATTAAAAAATAAAAAAAGTCTGCACATGTAGCTCAATGCCAAGGCCCTGGGTTATATCTACAATACCACACACCACACACACACACACACACACACACACAAAAGATTGCCATACATAACTCATGAATACAAATATTCACAGCAAATTTTATAACTTAGTATGTTACATTAGTAATTACTTATTGGTAGATAATGCATAATCTTTAACATACTACTTTTTTAAATAAGTGGTATCTATGTTTATTTAATTTATTTATTTTATAAGATATTGTATAAATTATTTTATTTTATGCATTTATTCAATATATAATTATTTATTATAACTTTTATTATGTTAATGAAACAAAATCATTATAAAGAAAGAATAGTCAATTAATTTAATGGAGGAAGAAAGGAGAATAGAAAAATGGATGGAAGAGACCAAAAATATTTCTGCAATACTTCTACATTTTCTTTCTTTTAAAAACTTAAAACAAATATAGCCTGATGTTACCATTTGTTAATTCTGAGCGCTGGAGACCTAGGAACAGGTTCTATTATTCTCTGTGCTTTTCTGTTTGAGATGTTTCATTGTGGTCCAAAGTTTGAATTACTGGCCAGCTAGTAGTTAGTATTTTAGCTTCAATGTTTTGATTTTCTTATTTTTTGCTGTATAAAAGCTCTTCATGTTTTCATTTCAAATTCAATTCATTTTTCCTAGGTTTATTTATTCTTAAAAAGTGACTGAGTTTTCTGTCCTCCACTCTTGAGATTTATTCATTGTTTGCATTCTTACTTTCTCCGCCTTGACTTCAGAGAATTTCAGTAGTGAATATTAAACAAGAAAAACTCAGAGTCGGCTTTCTGGGGAGGCCTCCAGTGCAAATTTGTGATACAAACCTGCCCTTATCATCGACTTACCTCTCAGTTGAGATTGATGGTTGTGCAATGAGAATTGCTTGAGTCTTGAGAAAAAGAAATTCTTATTCTCCTATTACGTTTTATCTAATAACATAAGCATTTATTGAGTACATCTGGTGTGCCCAATGCATTGCCTCAAATCTGGAGCATTGTGGAGCACAGATGTTCAGAATAAGGGCATGTTTTGCCCTCAGCAGTGACCAGCTGCTCTTCACAGTAGACTTAGGATGGTGGCAGGTTCAACACCTCCCACACAAAGGCAGCAGCAGAGCCAGAAGCAGATAACAAAGTCTGATGATCATATTCAGTTTTTCTCCACCAAGCCTTGGCTGACCCAGCCATGTCTGGTCCTCCTGTTCAGGGCCCTGTGGTTTAGTGTGGAAACTTAGAGGTGCCCATCTCCCACACTCCCTGAAGGTCTAACCGTGGCCTTCACAAGCTGTATGCCTGGCCAGCTCTTAGCTCCACACTGGCTTGGACTTGGCCCGTCTGCTCCATGCCCTCTCCCCTGTTGCCATGGAGGGAGGAAGTGAGTGACAGAGTCAACTTTGAGGAGTGAAACTGCATTTTCCATACAATGAAACCACCATGAAAATATGCAAAATTAAACTTATGATCAGCACTGATGGTATGAGTATTGCAGAGAAACACACATCAGAAGATTCCTATATTTGTGATAGATCTGGTTTTCAGGACTCTGCAGACATTTTTTTTGATGAGGACAGGGAGGAAGAACTAGGTCAGGATCTCAACTTTTGATGTTAAGAAAATTTTTAAAAATTGAAAATATCAACTATACTCTGCAAACTGGAGACAGATTTCAAACCATAGCCTTTGCCATTTTATTCTGACATTTCTAAGGTTTGAGAACCCTACATTCATCCTCAATGTGCAGAGGTAATCTCTGGCGTTGGCACAGATAAGTGACAAGGATGTGCTAGCTCCTCTCAGGGTGACAGCCTCTCCTGTTTCTCTTCCACTGAGTCATTCTTTGATCTCAGGAGCAAGGAGCAGTTTCTCAGTCTACTCCAACTTCCAGCCCAAATCCTCTCCTCTTGCTTAGTATTCCCACCTCATCAGCTCTCCCAGATATGACCTTCATCCCGTCCATGGTGATGACCATCTTGGGCGGGTCACACGCAGGGCCACATCTGTTTAGGACACTGCACCTCCTGTTCCAGGAACATACTGTTTCACAAATACCGTGCACATGTTGGGGCATGGGGGATGGATGGGAAAGTGGTCCATAGGTGAACATGGCAGTATGTAAGTGATGAAGGGTCATTCTATGGTGCAACTTAAATGTAATTTTAATTTGTGAATAAGAACATGATGGATTTGTTAAGGTGTTATTAGAAACATATTACATGTAAGACTTCCCAAAGCTGATTTCAACATACTGTGGTGTTTCAGTGTGAGCCACTGGGATCAAACCAGTCTCTGAAGCTCTTTAAATGCTCACTCTTCAATGGAAAAGCTTGTTTGAATACATATCCCATGTCTATTACTCATACTCATTATGGTATGATATAATATACACACATAATATAATTCTGCCTGTATACTTCAACATTAGTATATCATGTACATTATAAAATACAAAGACAAATTAAAACCAGTTAGGATAACAAAAAACAGAAATAGCGATTGTGTTTTCTCCCTCTTTGCACTCAGGTGGGTGGGCTTTTGCACTGTGGCTCCCTAGTCTTTATGGCCAGTGCTCTGGAAGTGGGCTGGGGAAGAAATCTGTCTGGATCTTGACTCTTAACCCTTGATGCACACAGATTTTCCTACAGAGTTTCTTAAGAGACCAACTTTTGGTAGCCAAGTCTGCTCCCAGAGGTTCTGCTCTTGTAGATCCGGAATGGGGTCCAATGCTACGTACATTCAGGTACGCTGAAGTTGTATTAGAACACAGAATGTGACTCAGTAGATTTTGCTAAGTCCAGAGGAAGCCAGAGCTGACAGTCTGAGTGCAAGGGACATGGGTCACAAGGTCAGGTGGGCATGGATCCTTGAGTGACCTTGCCATGGACAGATCTCAGTCCCGGAGAAGTAGGGGCTGCTCTTGTTGGAGAGGAATCCTGGCTCACAGGAAGCCTCTTGCAGTGCGGTTATCTACGGGACTCCTTTCTTCCGTGAAAGAATCTGGGTCTCCCTCTGATCGTCCGTTGAAGGACATTGTGAGTAAAAGGCTTTGAGAGAAAGTATTATAGTTCTTTTTTTCTGAATGTTTTTATAACAACCAATTGTTCTTTTTCCCCATGAGTTTATGATATTTATATAGGAATGATTGTTATTCAAAGTCTGAAATTATAGTTTGAATTCAACATTTACCTGATTCTTATGCAGAAGTTAGTGGGAAAGTGTAATGTTTGGCAGAGTTCAAACACACTCTGCAGATCAGTTCTTATGTTCCATTTTCAATATCATACATTTGAAACTGGCATAGAAGGAAAAATATTACAAGATCTTGATAGAAACTAATATTTTAAAAATTAAGTTAAATTATTTTAAAACCAATTTAGGTGGAACAGGCCTAGAGTTTGAGCCCATAATTTTACTTATACAACAAAGAGGAAGAAAATTATTAGATTATTATATGCTCTCTGCACTTTTGAGACTGGAAAACTACTTAGAGTGCAGAAGTTTCTAAAA
>RJWT010023960.1:0-16669 GCA_004365215.1 Cuniculus paca | reverse complement strand
GTCATCATTCTGACCCATTTTCCTGTTTGGAGAAGTCATACTTTTTTGTTACATGTCCTGTGTGACTTCTTTGGTGTACCACGGAGTGAACACTTTTTTTTTTTTTTTTTTTTTGTGGCACCGGGGATTGAACTCATGACCTTGCGCTTGCCAGGCAGGCACTTAGGCCACTGAGCTAGATCCCCAGCCCTCCATTTTCCTGTTTACTTTTTACAGGATATAAATGGGTGGTGTTGACCTGCATAAGAACCTTAAGTATGTGGTATTTTATCAATAATTCAAAAAATACAGCTGTTTTCACTAAATAAATAATATTAGTCTTATTAAAGAGTTACACGAACAAAGATCACTCTGCTCTTAGGCACTATTTGTAGTTTTATGACCTTAAAACATCTAGCGGAGACTAATATAACCTGACTAATCAGCAAACCAAGCTGAAATGTGCTAGCGATACTGACGTCTTTGTTTTTATTTTATCAAATTTGAAACTAGCTTATTTATCAAAGATTTACATGTGAACTAAAAGCCAGTTGGGTTTGTTATTATGTATTTCAACAGTTTTGGGTATCATTTTTATGGAGTGCTCATTTGAATAAATTTCCTTAGGTGATTTTACCATGTAGAAACAACATATAAGACATATATATGCATAAATGCATATAGCTACATGTGCACACATGATGGAGCTGTCGTTTTAGAATTGTAGTCATGAGACAGTAAAACACAGTACTGTTAACACCAGTTTGAGGCAGAAAGATCACAAGTTTAAGCCAATGTAGGCAACTTAGCAGAATAGAGACACCCTATCTCAAAATAAAAAATTAAAATTAAAAATAAAAGTTCTGGGATGTATCTCAATCCAAAGACCCTGAGTTAAATTCCCCTGACCACCAAAAATCAAACAAATAGTTGAATCCAGCTGACAAAATGGAGTAAGTAACCACCTGTTCAGATGGTTAAAGACTTTTAATATTTATGAAATATTTTAAAAGATTTTTTCATTTCTTTCTAGTAGGTAATCTTATGAAGTCTGTGTGGACTGAATTATAAGTAATGTATTTTCTATTTTTTCTCTTTACTTTCTTTTTGTGGGCAAGGGATACTGGGTTTTTTGTTTTTTTGTTTTTTTTTTTTGGTACTGGGGATTGAACTCATGACCTCATGCTTGCCAGGCAGGCACTGTGCTGCTGAGCTAAATCCACGGCCCTATTTTTTCTTTTTAGAGACAGGGTCTTGCCTTGAATTTATGGTAATCCTCCTGGCTCAGCCTCTCAAATGCTGGGGTTACAAGTGTGTACCACCATGCCTGGTTTGTGATTTCTTTCTTTCTTTTTTTAATTGGTACATTTTAGATCTATACAATGATAACATTCATCATAGTGAATTTGTACCTCTAAATGATTTATCTTGCTTCTTTTCTTTCTCATTCCCCTCCTCTCCCTTCAGTCCTCTTTCCCTTATTTACAAAATGTTTTTTTTCCTTCTCTTTTTCTTCCCTGTCCCTTCTTACCTCCCCCTCCCCCCTCCCTTGTTCCCTTTCTCATTTGAACATTTTTCCCCGTATCCCAATATTTATTACACATTTTGATCCTTATTTTCACTTTTGGTTTCTCACATAGAGAAACAGTCCATATTTAAACATGTGTGTTCAATTCTTTTCACTTAAGAGTACGGTCTCAAAATGCATCGATTTAGCTAGAAATGTCTCAAGCTTATCCTTCTTTATGGCAGAGTAGTACCAAAAAAACCCCCACATCTTCTTTATCCATTCACCAGTAGATGGGCATTTGGGCTGTTTCCAAGATTTAGCTATTGCAAACTGTGCCGCTATAAACATGAGTATGCATGTATTGCTGTGGTATGATGGTTTTAATTCTTTTGGGGAAGATACCAAGGAGGGGAGTAGCTGAGTTGAATGAAACTTCTAGTTTTAGTTCTTTGAAGAATCTCCACACTGATTTCCACAGTGGTTGCACCAGTCTACACTCCCACCAACAGTGAAGAAGGGTTCCTTTTTCCCCACAGCCCCACCAGCATTTGTCATTGGTTGGTTTCTTGATGCTAGCTAACTATTCTTTCTGGGTTGAGGTGGAATCTCAGTGTTGTTTTAATTTGGATCTCTTAAAAGTCCAGTGGTGTTGAACATTTTTTCATGTTATCTACTTCCTATCTATTCACTTCAGATGCCCAATTTTGAATCAGATCTTTAAATTTTAGAGGGTCTCATTTTTCTGAGTTCTTTATATATTCCAGATATTAGTACTTTGAGTAACAGCTGAAAATTTTGTGTTCACATTTTGGGTTGTCTCTTTACTCTGTTGGTGGTTTATTTTGCTATGTAAAAACTTTTTAATAAGATGAGATCCCAGTTGTTAATTCTTTGTGATATTTCCTATGGAATTAAGGTTTTGTTTATAAAGTCTTTGCTGATACCAAAGTGTTCAAGAGTTCCACCTATTCTATCTTCCAGCAGATTTAGTGTTTCTGTTTTAATATTTGGATCTTTGAACCATTTCGATTTTAGTTTAGTGCATGGTGAAAGATATGAGTATAGTTTTAGTCTTCTGTATGTGGAAAGCCAATTTTTCCAGCACCATTTATTAAAGAGGCTACCTTGCTTTCAGTTAAAATGTTTGTCAAAGATAAAGTAGCTAAGTATGTTTGGAGTTGTTTCTGTATCTTCTAATCTGTTCCATTGATCCTTGGGTCTATTTTTTGCCAGTTTTTATCATGGAGGCTTTGTAGTATAATTTCAAGTCAGAGATGGTGGAACACCTGCCTTGCCTTTGTTACCCAGAATTGCTTTTACTATTCTAGGTCTCTTCTGGTTCCAAATGAATTTTAGAATGTTTTCTCTAATTCTGTGAGATATGCTATTGGTATTTTCAATTGGGATTGCATAAAATCTGTATAACAATTTTGGAAACATGTCAATTTTCACTGTATTGGTTCTTCCTACCCAAGAACGAGGGATATCTTTCCATTTTCTAATACCTTCTTCAATCTCCTTTTTCAAAGTACTGTGGTTTTCAAGGTAAAGGTCTTTTACTTCCTCCTTTAGATTGATTCCTAGGTATTTCGTTGTGTGTGTATGTTGGATGCTATTGTGAATGGTGTTGTTTTCCTAATTTCTCTCTCAGTGAGTTTGTTATTTATGTACAGGAAGGCTAATGATTTTTGAATGTTGACTTTGTATCCTGCTGCCCAATTGAATTTGGTTACTAAATCCAAAAGTCTTTTGATGGAGTTTTTGGGGACTTCTATATGGAGTACCATGTCATCTGTGAATAATGATAATTTAGCCTCTTCCTTTCCTATCTTTATTCCTTTTATTTCTTTATCTTGTCTAATTGCTCTGGCTAATGTTTCCAGTAGTATATTGAATAAGAGTAGTTGCAGTAGACATCCTTGTCTTGTTCAGGAATAAATTTGGGAATATTGCTTCCCTTTCAGTTTCATTAAAGAGTTTGAGAAGTAGCAGCATTAGATCTTCTCTAAATTTCTTGTAGAATTCAGCAGTGAATCCATTAGGGCCTGGACTTTTCTTTGTTGGTAGGTTTTTATTACATCTTCAACTTCACTGACTGATACTGGTTTATTTAGAATTTTTATATCTTCTTGTTTTTAACATTGTATTTTAAAGAGAATAAAGCCAAACAAAATAAAACAGAATAAAGCCAATCAAAACAAAACAGTAAAGTAATACAGGACTTCAAAGCAGGATAGTAGGAAATCAACACTGGAAACCATAATGCCTCTTGTTATCTTCCAAATTGCTGCCCATAACATCAGACATAACAAAATCAAACAAAACAACAGAATAAAACCAGTCAAAGCAGAACAGTGAATAAAACAACACAATAAAGTAGAACAATCTTGGATTTCAAAAACAAGACAGTAGAAAATCCCCCATAGTTGCTATAGTGCATATTGTTATCCTCTTAATAGATGCTCAGACTATCAGTTTTAGGTCTGTAAAATTAATCAAACAATACAAGCATTAAGTTGTTTTTGTACCTCAGTTGCTAACAACTCAGCCTGTGTTCCTCCAAATCAGCCAGCTGCTTATGGGGTAGGGGTGGGGGGCTGCTCTTGTCTCCCAGCCTGCACACCAGTTGGCTCACAGAAAGGGCAAATTGGCTTCTTGGTTCTCCTCCTGGGACCCACATGGCTTTTGCTGGCTCACAGGAAGGGCAAACTGGCTTCTCATTTCTCCTCCTGGGACTCACATGGCTTCCACCCTAGAATTTTTATATCTTCTTGATCCAGCTTTGGTAATTCACATGCATCTGGGAATCTGTCTATTTCTTTTATGTTTTCTATCTTATTAGAATACAGGTTCTCAAAGTAGATATTGATGAACTTCTGGATTTCTGCAGAGTCTGCTGTAGTTTCACCCTTTTAATTCTTTTTTTCTTTTTTTTTTTATACTGGGGATTGAACTCACAACCTTGTGCTTGCCAGGCAGGTGCTTACACCTCTGAGCTAAATCCCTGGCCCTGTTCTTTTCACTCTTAAGTGCATGGATTTGAGTCTTTCCTTTTTTTGATAAGCTTGGCTAAGGGTTTGTTCATTTTATTTAAGCTTTCAAAGAAATAACCCTTTGATTCATCAATCTTGTATTATTTTCTTTGTCTCCATTGTATTTGTTTCTGCTCCAATCTTTATAATTTCCTCCCTCCTATGAGCTTTGACCTTGACTTGTTCTTCTTTTTCTACAAGCTTGAGCTTTAACATTAGGTTATTTTTTTAATTTATTTTTTTAAATTTTATTTTAAAAAGAATACAACCAAACAAAATAAAACAGAGTAGAGTCAATCACAGCAAAACAATAAACATGGTACATGACTTCTAAACAGGATAAAAGGCAATCAATAATGGCTACCGTAATGCCTCTTGTTATGTGCAGTATAACTTCCCATACCATCAGGGATAAATAAAATCAAACAAAATAGAACAAAATAAAACCAGTAAAACAAAAACAAAAACAAAACAAAACAAAGAAAGCATAACAATAAGCAATACAGAACTTCAAGATACTAGTAAAACAGCAGTGGCTACTGTAATGCTTGTTATCTTCAGAATAGTTGCCTACACCTTCAGACATATTACAATCAAACAATGCAGAATAAAATCAATCAAAATAAAACAATGAAAGCAATACAGGGTTTCTAAACAACATAATTGGACATCCTCAATGTCTGCAATTATATATTTTGTCATCTTTAAAATAGCTGTCCATGCCATCAAGTATAATAAAATCAAACAAATCAGAATGAGACTAATCAGAACAATGAAGACAATATGAGTTTCAAATCATGATAATAGATTAACAGTGGCCACTTCTTCCCTTTTTAGATAATTCCTCCCCTTTGACTTTCCCAATATGTATTGTGCATTTCGGATCCCACTAACTCCTTTAGTTTGTTATACTAGGGAGATAACACAAAACTCACCCATGTGACTCTGAACCATTTCACCCATAAGCATGATCTCAAGTTGCCTCCATCGACCTACAAGAGCCCTGAGGTTATCTTCCTTTATAGCTGAGTAGGTTTCCACCACACAAAATACCATGTCTTTCTTATCCATTCTGCAATCAATGGGCAGGCTACCCCTACTTTTTTTCTGGCTCCTTGTCACATAGGGCATTATTCTCTTTTTTTTGACTTTTAGTCTATGAATTTTCTTTCCAGTTAAATGTGTTTCTTGTATAGAGCATATTGATGGATCTTGTCTCCTGATTCACTCTGCTTATGTTTCTTTCTATTGGTGTCTTGAGGCCATCTACATTAATAGTTATGGCCATGTTGCACTGCATTGTCTCTGCCCTGCTATTTTCCTGCCATTGGCTCTCTATTTTTCCTCTCCATTCATTTGACTGCCCCCACTTGATGGTTCCCCTCTACCGTTGTTCCTGAGACCATGGTTCTTTTTATCTCTCTCTAGAATGTCCTTTAGTATTCTTTGTAGGGTTGGTTTGGTGGTCATGAATTCCTTGAGTTGTTCTTTGTCATGGAAGTATCTTGTTTCTCCATTAATTTTGAAAGAAAGTTTTTCAGGGTACATCAGTCTGGGTTGGAAGTTGTTTTCTTTCAGGACTTGCCATACTTCTCTCCAGCCTCTTCTTGACTTGATGGTTTGTGTTGAGAAGTCTGCCATGATTCTGATGGGTTTTTCTTTATAGGTGATCTGTTTCTTTTCTCTTAACAGCTTTTAATATTCTGTTCGTGAGTTGAATTTCTGGGATCTTGATTATTGTATGTCTGGGTGTAGATTGTTTTGGTTATGGCTAGCTGGAGTTCTATATGCCTCACTTATTTGAATGTCAGTCACTTTCTTTTTCCATGCTTGGGAAGTTCTCAGAAATTATTTCTATAAGGGCTGGGGATCTAGCTCAGTGGTCTAAGAGCCTGCCCGGCAAGCACAAGGTCATGAGTTCAATCCCCGGTGCCACAAAAAAAAAAATTATTTCTATAAATAAGGTCCTGATGTCATTTGTCTTGACCCCTGCTTTTTCACTCACATTTTAAATTCTTAAGTTATGTTTCCTTGAATTGTCTTGCAGCCATTGAATTGTTACTTCTTGGTTCCTTGTTATTTTTAAGAGATCTTTCCTTTCATGATCACAAGCTGCAAACCTATCTTCAAGGTTTGAAAGTCTATCTTCAGTTTCTTTCAAGTGGCTTTTCCAGATTTCAATGGAGTTTTTAACTTCCTGGATATCTCTGAATCTGCTTCATGCATTCTAAATCTCTCTTATATTGTTCATTCATGGTTTCCCTCTTTTTCCTATGCTCCTCTATTTTTTTTAATCTATGTCTTCTTTAGAGATGCTTAGTAATTCTTTTATTATGTTTTTCATTTCTTGTTTTACCTGGGATAGAATTTCTGTTCTAATTTCTCTTATAGCTTCATGAAGTTGTTTCTTCACTTCAGTTGACATCACTTCAGACATTTCAGTTGTGCAACTCTCAATCTCCGTGTTTACCTCTCCTGGACTTGCGCTGCTTGGGTTGGATGCCACAGATTGCCCTCTCCCTCTTTGTCTTGGCATAATCCTGATTTCTTCCACACACCTGGGTAGTGTGGTCCCAGGTACCCCGGCACTGGCCACAACTTCTCTGAAGCGAGACTGTTCAGCTTTTTTGGCCAGTGCTGGCTGCAGGCATCCAATGGTGGGTGCCCGTGCCTCTGCACTAAGCTAGGTACCAGCCCACCTGGAGTTTGCATGGGAGCAGAACTGGCCAGGGCCTATGAATCTAAGCTGGTTAAGAATCTATGCAATGTTGTCTGGAAGGCACACTGGAGTGAGACTGTGTCCAAATGACTTCCGTGGGTCTGCCCACCACCTGGAGCTGCTGGATGACTGTTTGGTTTTTCTGGCCAGTGCTGGCTACGAGTGTCTGATGTGGGCGCCCATGCTTCTGCCCTGAGCTGGGTACTGGCCCACAAGGGTCCCCACCATTTGCACGGGAGTGGGACTGGCCAGGGCCTGCAGATCTAAGCTGGTTAGGAACCTACACAATGTTGTTTGGAACGTGCAGTGGGACTCGGTCCAAGCAACTTCCTTGGGCCCGCCCACAACCTGGAGCTGCTGGAAGAAGCTGGCAGCAGTCCTGGCCACAGGCTTAACCTGCCTGACTCCAAAATGGCTCCTGGTCAATCACTCTCTCCCATGGGGAGATCAAGTCCCCTGCACTCACCACCAGCCAGCACAGATCTCTGCATCCACCACTCTCTTCCACTGCTGTGCCTCTCTGCAGAAACCTCTAGGATCAACTGCAAGTGTGACTGTGCATCTCCAGGCTCAACAGCTGTTCTTGCAGGGCGAATCCGGCTCCAGGCTAAGGCGCTGCCAGCCTCCACCTTCTTCTTCGTTTAAATTCTTCTTTTTATTCTCTCTGTGGGCTTCAATTCATATTTTAGATTCTTCCTGGGTCCAGGGGACCCACTTCCTTCCTTCCTTCCTTCTTGTCCTCTCCATGATGTTGTATTCCAGCATCTGTCCTCTCCATGATGTTGTATTCCAACATCTTTCTCTCAGAGAGACTGTTTACTCTACTGCTTACTGTTCCATCATCTTTGATGTCTCTGCATTAGGTTGTTTATTTGTGCTTGCTCTGTTTTTCGGATATGGTAATTCACTCGTAGGACTGCTTTCACTACACACTATAAGTTCTGGTATGTTGTATTCACATTATCATTTAATTATAGAAACTGTCTATTTCTTCTTTAATTGCATCTGTGACCCACTGGTTGTTTAGGAGGTTAATTTCCATGTGTTTATGAAATATGGTTTGATAAACCACATTGTCTTTTTTTTGCCACTGATTTCCAGTTTCATTGCACTGTGGCCTGATAATATGCATGGAGTAATTTCAATTCATTTGCATTTACTTAAGTGTGTTCTGTAAGCTACTATGTGGTCTATTTTGAAGAATGTCCCATGTGCAGCTTAGAAGAATGTATTCTGATGTTGTGGGGTGGAACACTCTGTAGACATCTACTAAGTGCATTTGTTCAAAGGTTTGATTCAGTTCTCATATTTCTTTGTTGGCTTTTTTGTCTAGTTAATCTGTCTATTTGTGACAGTGGGGTATTGAGGTCCCCTATTACAGTTGTATTAGTGCTTATTTGATTTTTCATGTCCATTAATATTTGCTTTATATAGCTGGGTACACTGGTATTTGGTGCATATATATTTATGATTGTTATCTCTTCCTCTTGGACTGTTCCATTTACCAGGATGTAGTGACCTTCTTTGTCTCTCTTAATCAGTCAGCTTGAAATTCACTTTATCTGTAAATAGAATAGCTACCCCTGTTTTTTTTCTGGGTTCCTGTCACACGGAGTTTTGTTTTCAGTCTATAAATTTTTAAATTAAATGTGTTTCTTATATGTAGTATATTTTTGGATCTTGCTTCTTGATCCACTCCACCTATCAGTTTTTTTATTGGACAATTAAGACCACTATCATTAATGATTGTAACTGATATGTATTAACTTATCCTTGTCATGTTATTTTCCCATTGTTGGTTCCCCTTTTTTGCCCCTCTGTTTAATTGCTTACCTTTTCTGGTGGATTGATTCTGTTGGGGTTCATGGAATTGTAGCCCTTGTTATCTCTCTCTAGAATGTCCTTCAGAACATTTTAGAGTGCTGGTTTGCTGGTCAAGAATTTCTTCTGGTGTTCTTTGTTATGGAAGTATCTTATTTCTCTATCAGTTTTGAAAGATAGTTTTGTGGGGTACATCAATCTGGGTTAGAGTTGGTTTACTTTTAGGGCTTGAAATACTTCACCCCACCCTCTCTGTGACTTGAAGGTTTGTGTTGAGAAGTCTGTTGTAAATTTTAATGGGTTTACCTTTATAGGTAATTTGTTTCTTTTCTCTAACAGTTTTTACTATTCTGTTCTTGTATTGAATTTCTGGAATCTTGACTATTATATGCCTTAGTGTAGTTTTTTTTTTTTTTTTAACCATGGCTCATTGGAGTTCTGTATGCCTCACTTATTTGTATGTCAAATTCTTTTTCCCTGCTTGGGAAGTTTTCTGCCACTACTTCCATGAACAGGTTGGTTTTTGTTGCTGTTGTTGTTGTTGTTGTTGTTGTTGTTGTTGTTTTAACCTCAGTTGAGCTATCTCCTGCTTTTTCATTGACTCTGGGGAAACTTTTATTATTTTCTTTGAATCATCTAGCAGCTGTTGAATTGATTTTTCATGGTCCCTTATTATTATTATTATTATTTTTTTTGTGGCACCGGGGATTGAACTCACGACCTTGCGCTTGCTGGGCAGGCTCTTAGACCACTGAGCTAGATCCCCAGCCCTGTTTTTGAGACAGGGTCTCACTATGCCATTCAGGCTGGCCTTGAGCTCACTTTGTAGCCCAGGCTGGTCTCGAACTCACAATGATCCGCCTGTCTCAGCCTCCCGAGTGCTGGGATTACAGGCGTGAGCCACCACGCCCGGCGGTCCCTTATTATTTTTAAGAAATTTTTCTTTTCATGATAACTAACCACAATCTTGTCTTCTATATCTGATATTCCATCCTCAGATTGGTTCACTCTCTGCATATACTTTCAATGGAATTTTTAACCTCATGGATATCTGTTTGAATTTATTTCATGGATTCTATTTTTTCCTATGTTATGTATTCATGACTTTCATCATTTTCTAAAGCTCCTCTATTTTTTAAAATCTGTATCTGCTCTAGAGTCTCTAACCATGTCTTTCATTATGGTCACCATCTCTGTAGTTATCTGAAAAATTATTTCTGATTGGTTTTTTTCTAGCACCTCATTCATCTGCTTTGTTATGTCCACTGTTACCACATCAGAGAATTCAGGAAGGTGGCTTTCAAATTGTTCCACCTCATTACCCCTTGCGTTTGCATTTGGTGAACTGGAAGTTGAGTTGCATTTTGCTTAAGTATCTTCTCATTTTCTTTTCTTTTTTTTTTTTTTTTTTTTTTTTTTTTTTTTTTTTTTTTTTTTTTTTTTTTTTTTTTTTTTTTTTAGTTTAATTCCTGGGTTGATGCTTGTAAATTGCTTATGGCAAGTAGCTTTATTGCCAGTATTTAGTACTCTTAGGAAATGACTACTTTTCGGAAGTGTCTTCCAGGTCTAGCTGGCTTTTGGGTTTTGAATCTATTGCAGGATCCTACATCTTCAACAGTTTGTTGGAGATGAGAAGTTGCCTACTTGGCTTAGCCCATGGTTGTTTGGCACTGACCTATAGTATTTTTTATGACCCTCAGGCAAGCTCAGTCTTGGCATACCAGGAAAAACAACCCAGAAAATGACAAACTGTGGTAACTATTAATTTGCCACCTTTAACCATATGAACTAGATTTGTGGTGTATAATCAAGTCTAAAACAAACCAAACAATCATTTAGAGTAAATATGCCCCCAGTATGGCAATTTTACCCTTATTGGGGAAAATTTTAAAGGGGCTAGGGGAAAAATAGAGAAATAGAAGAAGAGGAAGAGATTAGAAGAAAGTCTGGAGGACAAAGGAAGATTACACAACTTTTGGGAAACTGGTGAAGAAGACAAGAGGGAAAGAGAGGGAAGGAATAAAAACAAAAATAGAACAACAACAATAAAAAACTACAAAGAAAATTTGCATTCATATAAAAACAAGAGCAATCATGAAAAAAGAAAACAAAAAAAAAATAAAACCAAGAAAAAAATGAAGAAACTAAGAAAAACAAATGTCCACTTCAAGGTATGTCTTTGCTGTCACTGGTAGACAAAGTAGTCAGAGTTCAGATCCATGTTAATTAATCCCAGCAAGCCAGCTGTAGATTTACAACAGGCTAGTGGATAATCCCAGCAAGCCTATACTTTCTGTTCCACTGAAGTTCAGGGTGGTTTCTGACTGTGAGGCTAGAACCCTATTTGTTCAGCCTACAACACTCCATGTGCCTCCTGCCAGTTTGAACTCAGCTTCCTGCTGGTTTGAACTCATCTCCTTGACCTCCTGTGGACTTGAACTTGGTTCCACCTTGCCTTGACACTGGGAGCAGCCTGCAGCTGCTCTGAGTCCTGAGCTCAGTTAGCCTCAATCCAAAATGGTTACTGGCCACTGTCCTCCCTGGAAGATGTCTAAACCCAAAGAATTCACCAGTCACCATAGTCTGTTGTGTCCACTGCTTGGTTCCACTACTTTCTTTCTCTGTGGAGGCCTTTGGGGTCAACCAGAGTTACCATGATTCTGCAGGTTCTAGCTGTTCCTCCTATGCAGAGTCAGGGCTTAGGGAGAAAGTTGTCACCCACTTCATTGAAGTCTCTCTGCTGTCCCTGTACACTTCAATTTTTGCTTCAGATCTTCACTGGGTCCCAGGGACCCACTTCCCTCTTTCTTCTCTTCCTCACGTTGCTATATTGTAACAACTGGACACCAAATCTTGCAAAGGCTCTTTCTCTGCTGTTCACTGTCATCCCAGAACTGCAATTTCATTTTTAAGCTTCTTTTACTCATTTTTAAATCTCAAATGAATTTGAGAGTTAATTTTTCAAATGTTTAATTTTTCAAATTTTAGGAAGTGCTGGATAAATTGGGTAAGAAAAACAAAATCTTGCTGGGAGTATTGGCCCACACCTGTAAACCCAGCACTTGGGAGGCTGGGGCAGGAGGATCACTGTTAGTTTGAGGCCAGTTTGGGCTACATAGTGAGTTCGAGGCCAGCCTGAACTACATAGTGAGACCCTGTCTCAAAACAAAAGCAAGCAAACAAATGAACAACAACAACAAAAAAACCTCCATGAAGCTCTAAATTTTACTAACAGATTTTATTTATTTATTTATTTATGGCAGTCTGGTTTGCTTACCTAGTCAACACTGCTAGGAAAACACATTAAATGTTTTTTAAAATAGTCAATTTGCATTTGGGGCTTTTTTCTAGTCTTTAAGTTAGTGTGGCAGAAAATAGTTTTTGTTGTCATTGTTATTGCTGGTTTGTTTTTTTCTTTTTTTCTTTTTCTTCTTCTTCTTTTTTTTTTTTTTTTTTTGGACAGAGAGATTTTTCCTGTTGTGTCAGGCATCCAACCCAGGACCTTGCACATGCTAGGCAAGGTAGAAAGACCTTTTATTATTGCTCTGAGCTCAAGATTTTGACCTGTTTGATCTTGGCCTAACTTTCATAAACACTTGTCTAGTTCTTTTCCTTTTAGACTATCAATTATTTAATTAACTGTTCCATCACTTTAATCATTTGTTAGCCGTGCAAACCCTAATTTATATTTCCAAAAGGGATGACTCTCAGGTGTCTAGATTGTTGGTTGCCATGGAGCTACTATAGTTTGCAAAGCCATTAATTTGGAAAGGCTCTTTTTTTTTTTTTTATCTTGGCTGGAACGCACTAAGAAAAAACTTCTACAGCAACAAAAATTACCAAGAGTGCATTCTTGGTTTTGTTTTAATTAGTAACAACATTTTATCTAAAATATAGGCAAAAAAAAAAGTCAGGGGATTCAGAGCAGAGGGAAAAATAGAGACACAGGTTAGAAGTCTCTCCCTGTTAGGTCCCCTCCAGATTGCTTAACCCTGTAGTTGCCATTTAAGAACTTATCCTTGGTATCATTTGTCCATTGATTTAAAAATAATATGCATGAGAACGGACCATACTACAGCTGGTGACAGTCCCACAAAGAAGTCCTGGTCTGACTGGCCTTCTACATTTAGGGAACTTGTTAGTCTTTCAAGAGCAAAAGAAAATCCTATAAGCTCTATGTGTTTATATTTGCCCCTTAAAATGTCAGGAATAAGCAGGAAAGACAAAGTACAAGGACCAAATCATTTGCAGATGCACGTTAACCAAACCAAAATGAAACAAAAAAAGTGCTCACACAAAATAATTTTAAACCAGACATTGCAGATCAAACGCAAATTTGAAGCCAGGGGCAAAAAACCAGAAGTGAATTCTTGAGAGAAGACGTGAGGTTGTCACAAACTATGTCAGTTCTGCAGAAACCAGCATGCTTTCTGGGGACGCTGCCTACTGTCAGGAAAGAGTTGCCAGAGAATCTAGCTTCGTTAAGGCAGCCTTAAAATCAGACCAGTCACCAAATATGGTCAACTGAATTCACCTTCCAGAAAAAAGCAGCCAGCCTGGGAGATGGTTCACCATGTGCGAAAAGGTGGTCCCAGAAGTAGAGATCTCAAGAGGTCTCCATGTTCTACCCTCCTCTTCCATCCTTCCAAAGTTGACCTTACTTCCGGGGTCACTCTTCTTTTTCCTTTAGGGTCACCCTTTGAACTCTGAATTATGTCAATCTGAACAGCAAATGGAGGAAGATTCTCCAAAACTAGCGGATTTATTCAGGAATGAACATTGCAATGGGAACACCCATGGACATGTCCAAGGAGGCAAAGGTAGACAAGGCTTTTTAAAGGTAAAATAGAAAGGGTTACATCAGTTGTTCTAAACACTATCCTTAGCTATAAGGACCAATGACAAGATTGGCATCAATACCAAGGCTGGACAGGCCTTCCCATGGAGCCCTTTCTGTGTGAGGTTGTGGTGGTGTAAGGCTGGGGCACTGGCAGGTGTGTGTGACATGTCCTCCCCCACAGCCTTGCAGAGTTGTTTGTTTTGTTGGAGTTTGACATAAGTGACTCCATTTTTAGTCTCACAACTTTCATAAGCCCAAGGTCAATTTGTCATGCAAAAGAGAATGTTCCCCTTACAGAGCAAACCCATAACAGACCTCAAGGTGTGCCTGCAGATAAAATTGTTGGAAACAGAATAAACTCAAAGATAGATGTACAAGAATGATTTAAAAGTACAAACAATACTTGACATCAGATGATAGATAGGTAGGTAGATAGATGAAAGGAAGGAAGGGAAAGCAAGAAAGCAAGAAAGGAAGAAAGGAAGAAAGCAAGAAAGCAAGAAAGCAAGAAAGCAAGAAAGCAAGCAAGCAAGCAAGCAAGCAAGCAAGAAAGAAAGAAAGAAAGAAAGAAAGAAAGAAAGAAAAAATTTTTTTCCATGGTGCTGGGTATCGAACTCAGAGCCTTATGCTAGGCAAGTGCTCTACCACTGAGCTATCTTCCTGCCCCAGCCTCATACACTCATGCGATTTATAAAACCCTGCTGCTGCTGCCGCCACCGCCTCCTCCTCCTCTTCCTCTTCCCCTTCCCCTTCCTCTCCTTCTGCTCCTTCTTTTCTTTCCCCTCTTTTTCCTCTTCCTTTTTTTTCTGGTACTGGGAATTGAACCCAGGGCCTTCACACTAAGCTGCATCCCTAGCCCTTTTAAAATTTTATTTTATTTTAAGTTTGAGACAGGGTCTTGCTAAGTTGCCCAAGTTGGGCTCAAGCTTGTAATCTTTTTGCTTCAGTCTCCCAGAGTGGCACGAATATAGGCATGTGCCACCATGACTGGCTGGCTTGCTCTCTCTCTCTCTCATTCTATTCTGTTCTATTCTATTCTTTCTTTTCTTTTCCTTTTCTCCCCTCACCTCCCACTCCTCCCACCCTTTTTGAGACAGGATCTCACCATGTAGTTCAGGCTGGCCTTAAACTCGCAATGTAGCCCAGCTGGCCTCAAATCTGCAGCAATCCTCCTGCCTCAGCCTCCCGAGTACTGGGATCACAGGTGTGCACCACCACAGCCGGCCATTTTCCCCTTTTTCTTGATGCTGGGGATGCTAAGCACACACTATAGCATTGAGCCACACCCCACACCTGATGCTGGAATTTCGGTAGATTCTTCAAGTGCAGCCAGCCCCCCCATACAGAGGCCATCACAGTGACGGACACACAGTGATCTCTCAAATCCCTGAGGAGGAAGCTGAGGGTTTTTGGAAATTTATCCTTTACCCAGGTTTTCAAAGATTTTTGTCTCCCAAAAAACTATGACTTACTAGGCTGTAATTGGTTTTTCTGTTTACTAATCAGAGTTACCTCCATCTCTCATAAATAACATGAAACCTAATTGCTTAGTGAGATGTGGGGGACTGGACAGAAGTGAATGTCTGATTCTTCAGACCTCCTGAAATGTGGCACAGGGCTTGTGCTCCCTCCACTTTGGTGGACGTCTGCTTCTGTCCCCTTCCTGCCAGTTCAAGGGACATCTCATAGTAACCCCCAAGCTGGGCATAGTGGTAGAGGCCTAAACGGAGGCAGCAGGATTGTTAATTCAAACCCAGCCTGGGCAACTTAACTTAGTGAGACCTTGTCTCAACCAAACAAACAAGCAAACAGAGAAAACAACACCCCTACCACCAAAACAAACCTGTTAGGTCATCGGCTTTGTTAGAAAACTCCGGCTCTAAGGCACTGTAGAGTGAAGGACAGATTTCCGTGACATGTAAATTGTACCTCCGCTAATGAGGGGAGGGTGGTGAGGAGATAAATGTATATTGTAAATCACATTTTGGTAATAAAAGGGGGGATTTGGTTCTTAAAAAAAATAAAACTCTAGCTCTGTCCCAGTGGAGGATGGTTTTTTTTCTGTCCTGAGGAATGTGCTCAGGGCGCAGCATTTGAAGCCCAAGGAGGGCGGCACCCCCCGCTCTTTTTCTTCCTTACCAGCCAGGGGTGGGCAGCGCCTCCTGCCTTGCGGCAACACGGCTGTGCTGGCCCTCGAGTTACTCGTGCTGGACTCCAGAAGCCCGCGCCATGACTGGTTGCTAAGTGCCTTGCGGCGGCATCTCACCAGCCTGTCAGGTTAGTGTGCTGTTGAGGGCGCTGGCCACAGAGGACACTGCCCTCTAAGCCTGGGTACCCCTTTGGTGTCAGATGGGCCCATGCCGACGGCCCCGGGGCTTCCTGCACAAGGGACAGACAAGGGCCTGAACCTCTTCCTGCCCCCATATGGCAGGGATACTTTGGGGGACTAGTCTTCTAGGCCCAGATTGGATTCTCCATCTTGTACTAGAGATAAGTTTGTGAGCTAAGGTACAGACACTTTGCTAGTGATTACACAACTTTGGTCATTAAAGAATCACCAAAGTGCTCCAAACATTTGATAATTATTGCACAAACTGATTTTTTAAAGTCAAAATACACTTTTGGCCTGCACTCTTGCAGGGGATGATCTTACCAGAGAGGCCCATTCCAGAGTCTCAGGGAGCCCAGGCCTGGGCCCTTGATCCCCTGTGGCCAATGCTGAGGTGGGAGGTGACGGGCTTCTCTCTCGTCTCCCAGCATTCCTGCCA